>CAUYRH010116215.1:0-18343 GCA_963574655.1 Perodicticus potto
CGCCTGTAGTCCCAGCTACTTGGGAGGCGGAGGCAGGAGACTCGCTTGAGCCCAGGAGTTGGAGGTTGCTGTGAGCTGTGGTGCCACGGCACTCTATCCAGGGTGACAGCTTGAGGCTCTGTCTCAAAAAAAAAAAAAAAATTCCTTTAATGAATTTCTTTTTTTTGAGACAGAGTCTTACTATGTCACCCTCGGTAGACTGTCATGGCATCACAGCTCACAGCAACCTCAAACTCTTGGGCTCAAGCAATTCTCTTGCTTCAGCTTCCCAAGTAGTTGGGACTACAGGCGCCTGCCACAACACCTGGCTACTTTTTTATTTATTTTATTTATTTATTTTTTTGTAGAGACAGAGTCTCACTTTATCGCCCTTGGTGGAGTGCCGTGGCATCACACAGCTCACAGCAACCTCCAACTCCTGGGCTTAGGTGGGACTACAGGTGCCTGCCACAACACCCGACTATTTTTCTGTTTTTGCAGTTTGGCTGAGGCCGGGTTTGAACCCGCTACCATTGGCACATGGGGCCGGCGCCCTACTCGATGAGCCACAGGTGCCGCCCCCCGGGCTACTTTTTTGTTGTAGTTGTCATTGTTGTTTAGCAGGCCCAGGCCAGGTTTGAACCCACCAGCCCCAGTATGTGGCTGGTGCCCTAACTACTGAGCTCAGGTGCTGAGCCTTAAGTTTGTTTTTTTTTTTTAATTAGAGAAGCTGGATAATCAGGGAGAAAAAATCATGTAAAACTCCTATTTTGCTGCCTTGTGTCTAAGTCAAAGGCCAGACAGGTCAAAGAATACCTTCCCAGTCTAGTAGTCACAACCACCCATGAAATGGTAGGCAAAGTCTTTGAGGCCAAGCTTGAAAGGAAAAATATCTGAAATACAGAGAATTACCAGACTGTATCCAGTTTTGAAATGCACCAGAACTGGGTGCTACGCATATGTGATGGAGTTACAGGTGGGAAGCTGGCATAAGAACATCAGCACTGTGGCCAGGGGCAAGGACCTGGGAATGGATAGCACAGAGGCTTCACAGTTGACCTTGGAGAAGACTAGCAAGGACAAACGCCATGCTTTCTGCTCATCCACACTAAGTACACTGCTTCTCCCCAGTTGCCTCACTGTATGATGAGCAATCAGCCTCCACAGGCAGAAGAAGGGACATACCAGCCAAGGGAGATGCTACAGTGACTTCCAGCTGATGCCAGAGCTCCTGCCCGGGGCCCCGGGTGAACAGGGAGAAGTCCACAAGTAAAGGCAACAGTCACAATGAATGTTCCTTCATTAAATAGAATTAAAGATTCTTCCCAGCCTCTAACTAGGGTAGTATCCAATGTAGAAACAGGTTGTGGGGTTAAAATTCAAGTCAAATAGAAACAATGTTACATATGGTGATTAGAGGTCAGGATCCAGCTGGCCTCGCAACACATCCTGCGCTGGCCCCACTGCAGACCTTGCCTTCATGTTTGCATCATGAAACGCAATCAGAACTCCAGCCTGGGCACCCATCTTTCCCTGCCAAAAAGGCTGCACAGCTGGGCTCTGCCACCCACCCCACGCCAGGTAGAGGCTCTAAAGAGACTCCAGGTAGTGGGGCTAGAAGGTCGCTAAAGGGACACAGTACAGGAAACCATTAGATAGTTAATTTGGGACCAGAGCACCCTGAATTCTGGACTAGAAAGTATAAACATTATCTCATAGGTAATGACCACAGAAGGTTTTGTGCCAGTGAAATGATCCAATGACAGATATATTTGGAGGTAGCTCTAGTGGGAAACAGGCAGACAGATTGGAAGAGAGAGAAAGCCAACAGGCACAATACTCAGAGCCGCCCTAACAACTCAGAAGAGAATATCAGGCAGAAGGCAGCTAGGCGGGGCCGGACAGGAAAAGAGCTGGACAGTAAATGCTATAGGCTTTGTGAGCCACACAGTCTCTGCTATGACTACTTAACTCCACCGCTGTACCACAAAAGCAGCCATAGTCACTATGTAAACTACTGGACACCCTTGTGTTCCAATAAAACTTTATTTACAAAACCAAGCAGTAGCCATTTTGGCCCAGGGGCTACTGTTTGCCAACACCTGATCTAGATGAATTTTAAAGGTCTCCCATCCTCGGGAATCTGTCTGATACATATAATGAAGATGGAGTGAAAAACAGCAGCAGCGATGGAAGGAGAAGGCCTGGGATGACTTCTCTGATCTGAGGCAGAGGAGAAGCCAAACCAACCTTCAGGTTTCAGGGCAGGGAAAACAGACTTGAATGGAGGGGACAGAAAAGAAAGCCAGTCTTGGAAGAAAGATAGTGAATTCTGTTTCAGACACGTTGATTCCTTAAACACAGAGGCTAGACATGGAGTTGCTAAATTAGAAATACTGGAACTTAAGGAATTTCACAGTGATGAGTAGAATCTCCAGGGTCGGGCCCTGATGTCCTGAGCCACTGTTTCCTCTGCTCACCAAGCAGGTCAGTCGGCCCCTGGCCTCTCACCTGGTAGAGGAATCTTTGGCTGAAGTGCTGCATGGCCCCCTGGAGCTGGTTCCGCTGGGACTGCCACTGCTCATAATTGCGCACGTACTCGGCCGTTGGGCGCTGCCAGGTGGTGGTCCGAGTGTTGTGATCCACGTAGTAAAACCTGCCCCGGGGATCTGTGCGTTTTTCCCATCTGTAAACAGTAAGCTCAAAATGAATATAGTGGCTTCCCAACCCCCAAATTCTAGAAGAACCTGAGGATGGCTGGCAGGGGTGGGTGATGGCTGGCATGGCCAGGAAACTAATCACCGGGGCTTCTGGGGCACAGATGGTTACAGCAGACATCTGTGACTACCTCCAAAGCGACTAATTCCTCCTTGCCATGACCTCCTGGTTTCCATTCAGGGACCTATGAGGTGCTAGGGAAGCTGACTCTGTTCCCAGCCGCACAGCTGAACAGCTGACTGATCAGTAGTGGGCACACCAGGCCAGGAAGGGTAAATCTCAGGCCTTTTGCTATAAACTCTATAAAACACATAGTCTCTTAGCCTTTCTGAATTATGATTCAGTCGTAGGGGCCACTGACCTCCATTTTGGACTCAAATACAGTATAAAGATGGTACAGCAGAAAAGTGGAAGAAAAGTCAGCCCCTTGATCATACTAGTGGGCCACTAGCTCAAGCTTCACTTGAATTCAGGATTTATATCCAGAATGTTCAGTTACATCAGCTAATAAATTCCTTCAAGCCAATCTGCATACCAATTTTTATTACTTGCAACTAACTGAAATTCTCCTAATACGAGGTGCCAATGAAAACATGCCGCGTGGTCATGAGAAGACTTGGTCCAGGCGGCAGCAGGGCTCTCCACATTACCACCTTGCCAAAGTCGGCCCCAAACACCCACGGCCAAGGCAGGGCTGGTGCAAAAGGCAAAAAACCCTCAGCTCTGCTTGGTGGGTATCCCTTGATTCCTCCATACACAGGGGAGAGGTGATCACAAGAAAGCTGAGGGAGGAACCTTCTAGGGTGATAGAAGTTTTCTCTATCTTGATGAGTGTGGGTTACGTGAGCGTGTGTACTTGTCAAAACTCAGCAGACTATACGAATGAGGTCTGTGCACCTCACGGTATGGAAATTATTCTCCAATGTTAAAAAGTGAACTTGAATCTAATCAAGCCTCCACATCTAGCTACCAGTTCCCAGGAAAGACAAGGGAGAGAGGAGCATTTCTCACAACACCACAGGGTCACAATCAGCCACATCCAGATGGTGAGAAATTCTACATAACAAAAGTCCAGTTTTTGAAACAAATCAATGTCCTGAAAAAAATAAGAAAGGGCCAGGAAACTTATAGACTGAAAGAGACTTTAGAGACATTATTGAGTTAAGCACCAGGCTCAGGCCTGGAATCCTAGCACTCTGGGAGGGAGGCTGAGGTGGGCAGACTGCCTGAGCTCAGGAGTTGGAGACTAGTCTTAGCAAGAACAAGACCCTTTCTCTACCAAAAATAGAAAAACTTAGCTGGGCATGGTGGCACACGCCTGTAGTCCCAGCTACTCGGGAGGCTGAGGCAAGAAAATTGCTTGAGCCCAAGAGTTTGAGGTTGCTGTGAGCTATGACTCTACAGCACTCTACCCAGGCGACACAGTGAGACTTTGTCTCCAAACAAAAAAAGAAGAAAAAGAGAGAGAGACGTATCAGCCAAAAGCAATGTGTTGGCTTTGGGTTTGGATGTGATTCAAACCAAACAAGTATAAAAACATATTTAAGACACTTGGGGATAATGGAACGTGGACTGGGTATGACGTGACATAAGGAAATATTGTTAATTGTGTTGGGTGGGATAATGTATTGTGGTTTTCATATTTTCTTTAAAAAATAAACTCATCTGTTAGAAATATACGTGACATATTTACAGGTCAAGGGATATGATGTCTGAGATTAGCTTTAAAATTCATTAGCCCTTGGGAGATCAGATGAAACAAACTGTTATTAATTGTTAGAACCAGAAGAGGGTGACAAAAGATTCATTGTACTGTTCTTTCAAAATTTGGTGTCTGTTTGAAATTTTCCATTATAAATCTGAAAAACAGAGAGGAGGAAATGGTGAAAAAAAGAAAGAAAGTGGCACCACACGAAGAAAACAGGATGAACCCTCTGCAGAGGGAACCTGACGTGGGTCACACTGACGATTCCACGTGCTGGGAGACTGTTCCCTGACCACGGTCTCACCTCGTCTCCTCGGAAATCTTGTCTTCACTCACACAACTACTGTGCCTGTCTGGTACATGCCTCCATTTTCTAGATTTGCCTTCCAACTGACTTTTAGGCCACCTTTCAAAGATCTCTGTAGACTCCAGGCCTCCCTGAAAATGACAAGAGGCTCCCAGGTCCCATAGCCAGTTCCCAGATTTGGTCTGGATTCTGTGTCACCTTCATGACCAGCTATGACAGTGCATTCAAGGGAACATCACACCTCTCCCCAGACCTGAGCCCTTCTGAACTCAGTCAATCACTCAGCTAAGTGCTTCTTTCTTGTTCTCTCCCTTGTTCTCCACTTCTGTGTCACTTCACCACCGGACTACAGCACCTACTCCAAAACTAATCTCCCCAGGACCATCCAGCCTTAAAACAGTCATCTGATGGCTTGGCGCCTGTAGCTCAAGTGGCTAAGGCGCCAGCCACATACACCAGAGCTGGCGGGTTCGAATCCAGCCTAGGCCTGCCAAACAACAATGACAACTACAACAAAAAAATAGCCAGGCGTTGTGGCAGATGCCTGTAGTCCCAGCTACTTGGGAGGCTGAGGCAAGAGAATCGCCTAAGCCCAGGAGCTGGGAGTTGCTGTAAGCTGTGATGCTACGGCACTCTACCAGGGCGATAGCTTGAGGCTCTGTCTCAAAAAAAAAGAAAAACAATCAACTGAGTAACTCCCTAGACTGACCCAATGTGTCCTCCTCTTGCCCAAAAACATTGATGGACACCCCACTACCAGGACTCAAAATTCTTTAGTTAGTATTCAAGGCTCACAAAAAATCTGAAACCTTCCTGCCTTTCTCATAACTCCGGTAAACTAATCATTTCCATTATTTATTTATTTAGAGACAGAATCTCACTTTGTTGCCCTGGGTAGAGTGCCATGGTGTCATCAAAACTCACAGCAACTTCGGTCTCTTGCTTCAGCATCCCAAGTAGCTGCAACTACAGGTGCCCACCACCACACCAGGCTAGTTTTTCTATTTTTTTTTTTTTTTTTTTTTTTAGTAGAGATGGGGTCTTGCTCTTACTGAGGTTGGTCTTAAACCTCTGAGCTCAAGCAATCCACCACCTCGGCCTTTCAGAGTGCCAGGATTATAAGCATGAGCCATCATGCCCGGCTTTCACTTCCATTTATTTTTATTTGTTGCCAAAGAAATCATGCTCACATAGTTTTAAAAAGCAAAAAGGACTACAGGAGACATAGTGAGAAACTGTGGTCACCTGCTCCACAGCTTATTCTGGTTCCCTAGAGGCAACTACTTTCAACTCTCAATACTTCTGCTAATAGACATGTATGTCCACGTCCCTCAATAACAAGTCTATTCCATTATTTCTTGACTTTTGCCATATTCGATATTACTTATGGTCTTTCCACTACCAAAGATATGGATTTAAGTTATTGTATTCCACCCTCAACCCACGCACTGGCCATCTCTTTCCCTCCTCAACCCAATATGGAAAACCATCATGAAATCAACATTTGGAGTTCGTACAATGATGATACAGAATACTATAAATACATTTCCTTACTTGTAACAAAGTTTTGGTATTTTTCATGCTTAGTTGTCAAGGACCTATCACTACTTCACCCCCAGAATCTCAGGCAGGTGTTCTGTCCCTGGCATTAAGCTCTTGGTCACATCTCTCCTTTGCCTGAGCTGTACACTGGTACTTCCACATCACAGCTGCTCTCCATTATTGCCTTGACTCAGCTCCCTCCTTGATCTCCTGGGAACTCCCACAACCTCTACTAAAAATATAAAAATTAACCAGGCATGGTGGCAGGAGCCTGTAGTCCCAGCTATTTGGGAGGCCGAGGCAAGAGCATTGCTTGAGCCCAGAAGTTTGAGGTTGCTGCAAGCTCTGATGCCATGGCACTCTATCCAGGGAAACAGAGTAAGACACTGTCTTAAATAAATAAATAAATAAATAAACAAGTAAATAACTAAAGTGACTCCTTTGACTCAATCTTACTCTTCAGTGACTAGGTCTGTAGTCTCAGAATTGTTCTCGCTGTAGTTTGTACTTCCCTGACAGTGGGACTTCTACTACTGATTGGCCATGAAAGTTTGCCAGGAACCAGGAATGTCCAACCTGCATCCTGTGGGGCACATGCTGATTTTGTGAGGACTTTTTTTGCTTATCTGTGGTGTCAGATATCACAAGTATACTTGGATTTTTTTTTAATTTTTAATTTTTTGCTAAAAGCTATCATTAGTGTTTATGTGTTTAATGTGTAGCCCAAGACAACTCTTATTTTTCCAAAGTACATCAGAGGAAAAAAAAAGGCTGGACACCCCGATGGCATTCAATCATTCTGTTCTCTCTGGTTTCTCTACTATCACAGAGAAGCCCAAGCCAGAGCTCAAATCCCTTGGCTTAAAACTCAGGAACAACTAATAGGCTGTGCGGGGTATACAGCTAAGCCATCTCCTAGGAAAACATCGAAACTAACCCAGAAATAAGAAAATTTGATCCAATGTTCCACCTTAAAATGTGAAGAAGAATAAATCCCTAACCAGCCTTAGAAGACACAACTGAATACCTTTACCGAAACTCTAACCAAAAGCTCACCAGATGGAGGCCTATGTATCTTCTAGACCAGAGAGGCAAGTACACAAAGTACCAGTGTGCAGAAGTACTGCTAAAGGCCATGTTTAATTGGTGCACAATTAGAGAAATTCAGATACTGACTGGATATTTGATGAAATGAAGGAGATACCATTAACAATAGTGTGGTTTATTCCTAGTAAGAAAACATATTTTAGAAATATACAGGGTGTCCATAAAGTTCATGTGCAATTTAAAATCATTTTATATTGTAAACTGCACACGAACTTTGTGGACACCCTATATATTGAAATATGGAGAAATAATATGATATTTGAGATTTGCTTCAAAATAATCTAGATCACAGTGTGAGGGCTGGGTTGCATGAGGGTTATAGTTCAAGAACTGGCAACTTTTTCCCATACACAGCCACAAAGTAAATATTTTAGGCTTTGCAGGGCATACGGTCTGCTGCAATTACTCAACTCTGCCACTGAAGCACAAAAGCAGCCATAAACAATACGCAAAGCAATGAGTGTGGCTGTGTTCCAATAAAACCTTAATTTTTTCTTTTAAGACAGAGTCTTGCTCTGTTACTTGGGCTGGAGTTCAGTGGTGTCATCATAGCTCACTGTAACCTCAAATGTCTGGGTTCAAGTTATCCTCCTATTTCAGTCACCCAAGAAACAGGAACCACAGGTGCACACAATCATGCCCAGCTAATTTTTTTTTTTATTTTGTGGAGAAATAAGGTCTTCTTGTGTTGCTCAGGCTGATCTCAAACTCCTAGGGTTAAGCACTGCTCCCACCTCAAAGTGCTAGGATTACAAGTCTGAGCTACTGCTCCTAGCCCCAATAAAACTTACACAGGCCATCCTAGTGTGCCAATCCCTGGTACAAATGAAACAAGACTGGTCACAAGTTAAGAATTATTAAAGCTAAGTGTTGAGGATGTTCATTATACTGATATTTCTACTTCATGCATATTTGATTTTTCCATAATAATATGAAAATCTCCAAAATAAAATGCTTGGCCAGGCATGGTGGTTCATGCCTACAGTCCCACACATTGGTAGACTAAAGCAAGAGCATCACTTGAGTCCAGGAGTTTGAGACCAGCCTGGGAAGCATACATAGCAAGACCTTGTCTTCACAAAATTCTTTCTAATGCTTGACTTTTTTTTTTAACTTAAGAAGTCAATGTTTAACTTTGGTAACTTCATTTGACTTTAAGTCAAAATAAAAAATGGAGTGAGTGCTAACGATGACAGATTATGCGTTTCGTTCCCAGAAGGTAAGGAAAAAAAAGGAAAACTCAAGTACACTAATGGAAAACTGAAGCTATAAGCAACCCATCCATGGAAACTTGTGAGGCCAGAAGATGAGGTGGTGTTTGCGTGTTACTGCCTGACAGCTGAACAAAACAAAGTGCAGGGGCTCTGCCAAGACTGCCCCCTTCCGACAGCCTTTCCCTCCACAGACTAGGAAGGGGAAGTGCAATGTTTCATGTAGGAGCCCCTTGTGACTGCTCTACTGGGACAAGAGCAGAATACATTCCCTTTGAACATTCTCAAGGACGAGGAGGCACTCGTGGAAAGAACTTTCTGACCCGATAGACAGGGAACCAAATCCCTTCTTCCTGGACAGTCTTCCCTCACTTGGGAACCTCTCTCATCCTCTGGTTTTGGAGAACCCAATGGCATCTCACCAAGCCCAGCTGAATGAGCAGCACTCCACCCCTAGGGGCAGGTTGGGCACAGAGGGTACAATGAAATGCTATCAACTCTTTCTCTCTTGGCCTCCCATGCCCCTTTTGTTTCCAGGGGATCTCTAAAAATTCTAAAATGCCCAAAGAAACAAGACTAAAATTAAGGTAAGTGGATAGAAAAAGCAATCAAATGACCCAGGACAAATATCACTGTACTCTGCTATCTCTGCAGAAAGGGACCGTTTCAAGAAGCCAGCAGGTCACTCTTGGGGCCAGTTCTGGAGTCTGAGGGCTTGATGGTTCATGCCTTACCCTGGAGGAAGAGGCCGTTCCCAGGTGGTGGTCTTAGTATTGTGGTCCACATAATAGACACGTCCATTGGGCAGCTCCCGCTGTTCCCATCTGAAAAATAAAGGCAAGGGAAGAATGAGATACACAGTTGAAAGGCAACCCTTTCTTGAATTTTACTGGCTCCCTTTATGGAACCAGGGTGCCAGGATACACCATAGATTGCTCTTAATTCCCCTAAATGAACCCTATGAGTCCACATTCCATGGATTTTCCAAATCAGTGTTTCTTGGCCATTTGGGAATCAAAGCTCCCTTTAGGAATGTGATGAAAGCCGAGAATTCTTTCCTTCCAAAATGCACTTACAATGAAAATTTCCATGTAGTTTCTGGGTTTCATGGATCTCTCCAAAAAGGAACCTATGGACCCTCTTAATCTTTTTAGCCTACACAACCGGTTAAAGTCACAAACCATATGATTCCTCCTGTTCTCCTAGCATTGTATACGTCTATGATCATACTTTATTTTTTGAGACAGAGTCTCACTTTGTCACCCTGGGTTGACATAGCTGGAGTCACAGCTCACGGCGACTTCAAACTCCTGCGTTCAAACGATCTTCATGCCTCAGCTTCCCAAGTAGCTGGGCCTACAGGCACCTGCTACAATGCCTGGCTAGTTTTTTTTTATTTTTTTAGTGGAGACAGGAGTCTCACTCTTTCTCAGGCTGGGCTCAAACTCCTGACCTCAAGCAACCCACCCACTTTGGCCTCTCAGAGTACTAGGATTACAGTTGTGAGCCACAGCACCTAGCCCACATTTATTGTTATATTTTTAAAATAAAGGACTCATTTACAGAGAATCACAGGATACTGTTATTTATTGAGTACTCTAGCCCTAAACTATTCTGTGCGTAAATTAATATAAGATTGGTGTGCTCAGGGTGGCTTGTCTGTGCTAAAAGAAGAATGACAAGGTAGCAGGTAATTTAGAGATAATCCATAAGCATAATCAGTGCAAAATACAGCCTCGGAGAACCCCTATCCCCACATCCGCACATTTCCATTATTCACACACAGTCTGACAATAACTCCACAGACCCGGGATACAGTAACCTATATATAAAGGATGCAAAAAACTTATTTACATAATGCTTACTGGTTGTGATATGGGATATTAATGGTCCCATGAGCCTTTATGCTTTATACTGATTTATTTTTATTTTTATTTTTATTTTTTGAGACAAGAGTCTCACTCTGTTGTTCTGGGTAGAATGCTGTGGCATCATAGCTTACAGCAACCTCAAATTTTTAGTCTTGAGCAATCCTCTTCCCTCAGCCTCCTAAGTGGCTGGGACTACAGGCATGTGCCACTATGCCTAGCTAGATTTTCTAATTTTTTTAGTAAAGAAGGGGTCTCCCTCTTGCTCAGGCTAGTCCCTAACTCCTGAGCTCAAGTGATCCACCTACCTTGGCCTCCCAGAGGGCTAGCATTACAGGCATGAGCCACCACACTGGCCTACAATGATTTTCTTTATTTATACTTTTGGGTAACATCTAGGGGAACTTGGCCTTTTCTAGAAAGCTACTACAGTTTGTTTTGCTGTAATGCTTGGTTTGAAAATACAAATTTGTTCCAATGCTATTGATGTATGAGGGAAGGACATAAGCACAATGTAAATTCTGTGTTAAATTATGCACAACTTTTTGGGTTGTTTTTTTAAGAGATGGGGTCTTGCTATGTTACCCAGGCTGATATCAAACTCCTGGGCTGAAGCCAACCCCCACTTGGCCTCCTGAGTAGTTTAGATTACAAGTGTGCATCACTACGCCCAGCTTATATGCATGATTTATCCATGAGAAACACTAGATTCCCCCAGCTAAACCCAGTCACGCAAGAATGCACAACAGCTACAGGCACCTGCAGCTACCTCAGTTTACCAAATGCTTCATGCCATACCATCTAATGTCACAACTCCCATCTGATTTCAGATATCCCTCCTTGCACTACTTCACAGTAACACTCATAAGCTCCAACCCTTCTAACACCTGCTTCCACAAGGAAATTTCAGGTCTTCTCAAGTGAAGGTGCTGTACTTATAATAAGACCAGCATGCTCCTGCTGAAAGAAAAACTTTAGACAAATAAAATTTAACGAGTTTATTTGAGAATGATGCATGTATCAGGCAGCACTCAGAAACAGAAGGGGTTCAGAGAGCTTCACCCAGCAGTGTAAGAAGTAAGTTTTTAGAGGCTGAACATGGAAGCAAAGTAGAAAAATCACCCAAATGGCCACAGCCAAGCATCTGCCTTACTTCAGCACAGTCTAATCAGATGGCTGCCCGTGGATGGCTGAAATCCAGCTATTTATTACAAAAGATATACTCCTAAATTGGGTTTTGGTTTGTTTATGCATTAGTTTATGCAGTTTGTTACATAAGAACTCAAAGTACAGAGACAATCTCAGGCTCCCACTTTCTTATTTAACACTATAAACAATATTGAATGAACTTGGGAACATCTTCTCTTCTGGTTATTCTAGCCTGAGGCTCTGACAGATGAGAATCCTGGGGATTTGACCCAGGTGTCCTGGTTCCTCCCACTGTAAAAGGAAGATAGTCATCATTCGATATTTTGCAAAAAGGACAAGAACTGGGCAAAAGTGGCCAGATGAAAATGCACATTGGGTAAGTTAAAGATCTTCTCCCTCTGGATGCCCTTCTGAATTAAAGATGAAAAAAAAATAACATTGTCAGCTCAAGGGGCTGACCCCCCACCTCATCTCCAGGATTGTGGAGGGGCCTCCCGGCACCAAAGGTAGGCTGGCTTAGCATAGCTTCACACCAGTTGTCTAAACATCTCTGTCTGCTTGGTAACAGAGAAGCGAATCTGATGTCCCCTTTACTCACCTGAATTTGTAAATGAGGGAAGTCCTAAGAAAGATACTTGGCTTTGAAAACTGGAGCACCTAGAGCCAGTGGCAGCGAGTCACTCTTTCATAACACTGCTCCCAGTAGGATTTAAGTAGCTGAGAACTTTCCGGCATCCTCTAAGAAGCCAGCTATATGTTTCCCTTCCTTGAAAAGAGGGGTTCCTTGGGTGGATTGGGACATAAAAGCCCCAACAACACTAATTTGCTCATTTTCCAGTCAACATTTGGAACACTATCCATAATGTCTGAGTGGGCTTCCCCTTTTATAAAAACAAAATACCTGTTGCAGCAATAGGAGATTTAAAAAACACTAACATTTTTCTTCTATTCCTCAATTTTTTATTGTTATAACTCTTATCTGGTAAGCAGGCTTCACCTTTAATTCTTTTATATTTCATTTGAGACAAGAGGGAAACTAGCTTTGTTAGACTTTGGCTAATATTTTGACTTGAAAAAATGGGGTACAGGCTGGGCCCAGTGGCTCATGCCTATAATCCTAGCACTCCAGGAGGCGGAGTGAAGTGGATCTCCTGAGCTCAGGGGTTCAAGACCAGTCTGAGCAAGAGCAAGACCCTGTCTCTAAAAACAGCCAGGTGTTATGGCAGGTACCTGTAGTCCCAACTACTCAGGAGGCTGGAGTATAGCTTGAGCCCAAGAGTTTAAAGTTGCTGTGAGCTATGATGCCACAGCATTCAACCCAAAGGTGACAGAGTGAGACTCTGTCTTAAGGAAAAAAAGAAAAATGGGGTAATGTAGCATATTCCATGAAGTAAATGCCTTTAGTTGACACAGTAGTATTCCCACATGCTGCTAGAAATGAAATCGGTGCTAAGTCCTCTTCCCTTATATTCAACCATTTCATCAGTGGGTCTTCAGTGTACAAGCCCAGACAAGATCTGCCCTTCCATCTTTGATCGCAGCTGATCCTAGAAATGAAAGTCTCTCTTTCAGGGACCGGTATTGTCCAGCAAAGCTCAATGTCCTTCTTAGAACCCTCTCAATTGGCTTAGCTAGAAAAATAGTTACCAGAGAAACAAGACCTTTCTTCCATTACCCGTTTGTGATAGCTACATTTTTCCTTTCACGACTGGACCCCTGCTCAGATTAAATGTCTGTGTGGGTCCTTTCTGACCCATGACCTGGCCTACTGGGAGCTCACACTCCTCCCTCACCTGCACAGCTATTCATCATCCACGCACATCTCTCCCCCTCATTCATGCAGCACAGTTGGTCAGTTCTATCGTCAACCAAACGAGCCTCCCGGTTCTCATTCCTTCTCAGTGGCCACTGAACCACACAGATGAGGCCTCCGACTGTCTTGGTTGGTCCCCCCATGCCAAGAAAGTGATAACTGGCATCGACTTTTCATCAGCATACCCCTGTCAGGGGTCAGGCTCTGTCCCTTAGAAGCATCTTCTTCACACTGAGATCAAAAGGCTTTTTAACCAAACTAGCCATGGGTCTCCACACTGCATCTTGGTCACGTGGTCACATCCTCTCCCCTGAATAGCTTTCTTTGATTCTCTCAGAAACAGCATTCAAAGCACCATGCTTGTTTCAGGTCCCTACCCAACACATTGCTCCTTGGCCTTCAAGGAGTAACATTTGGTTGGATCATGGACTACACAGGGTCTTTGTATTTGAAAGTACTTAAAAAATAGTCTCTATTTTCGATTAATCTTCGGCACTTTTTCTCTTGCTTACGTGACTTTTGCTACTATGGATTTTTACTTTTATTCAGGTTTATATCTTCTACCTCCATGTCTCAATCCCTCACAAATGCCATCATTAAAAGTTTAAAGGCCCAAAATCGTGATCTCTCATCATTAGGATGACATCAGTCATCTCTTTCCTATGTTACCTAAAAGGAAACTGGCCTCTTGAAACACGTTTTTTGTAGGTTTCCTAAAAGTCTTCAGAAAATTAATTCTCAAAGATCTACCATTACAGTGTGTGTTCAGCCATCCTGATCAACTTATTCCTTGGTCAGCTTCCCCTGTACTTGAACAGAATCATCATTTCACCAAGAGTAGGATTAAACTGGGAAGGGATTAAAGCTGTCCAAAAAGTTCAGGTGAGTATCAGACAAATTCTCTTTACATGGCCCTTACAAATCTATATATTACAATAGTCAAAATGTCAATCTTAGTAAGAACATAATTAACCAGTATTCGTTAATTTGCTTGCTTTTTATTAACATAGGCACTAGGCATTAGTAAAGCTAACTCTCAGTCAAAATCTGCTCTATTAGAAAACAAAATCACACTGGAACCCTTACACATCCTAAAAAAAAAAAAGAAAAAGAAAGAAAGAAAAACTTTTTTTTTTTTTTTTTTTAGAGACAGGGTCTCACACTGTAGTCCAAGCTGGAGTACAGTGGAATGATCACAGCTCACTGCAACCTCGAATTCGTACAGTTCAAATGAGCCTCCTGGCTCAGCCTCTCAAGTGGCTAGGACTACACTGGTGCAATACTATGCCCAGCTAACTTCTTTTTACATTTTTTAATAGAGATTGGGTCTTACCACGTTGCCCAGGGTGGTCACCAACTCCTGGCTTCAAGCAATCTTCCTGCTTTGGCCTCCCAAGTGCTGGGATTACAGGTGTGAGCCACCATGCCTGGCCAGTATTCAAGTATGCTTAAAGCTGCTTGTGTAGGCAAAAACTACAGGAAGTTCACATTTTCTTATTTTATGCTCTGATAGTAAATACCCCTACAGGTATTCTATTCTTCCCCAAGCTCTGGCCACTTCCAGGGTGAACCATAAGATTTATTTCCTCTGCAGGGATGTTTTCAGGCTGTGTTATGAGTCAGAAATCTGAACGCAATGGAACCCGTCTCCTCTCACTGATTTCAGGGCTTCAGTAGGTCCTTTGTCAATTGGGAAGGAAATGTGTTAAACTCAGCGTCTCCCCCCAGGGCCTTTCCCGAAATATGGAAGAAGGCTTTAAATCTAAGCACACTAACCTCCTTTTAGTAAGTCAACAGCCAGCACTTTATGCTCTCCAAGCACGGGTCGGGGGGTGGGGGGGGTCCCCTCAGGAGCAGCTACTGAGGCTCCTGAATTAAGTCTGTTTTTCTTCTCCTTCTTTAGCCATTCCATTTTCTTTGCCTTGGAAAAGTCTCCAAAGCTCTTCACTGGAAATTGGCAACATTAAAATATATTCTTTCATAGATATACAAAACAATTCCTTGGAGATGGTGTGTATAAAAATTTTTTTTCTTAACATCTTTGCAGATAAACGGTTGGCAACTTGGGGAAATATTAATAGTTACTCTCAAAAACTTAGTGGGAACAAAAATGGGTATACTCTTCCCAAAGGGCAATTTGGCTAAAAAGGCTTTATTAGATGAATACCCTTTATTGTTTTTCTTATGAATATTCTTTACCTCAGGAGCTTTACTTCTAGGACATATAGTAAGGAAATAGTTATCAAAGATTAAGTGCATGTTGTAACAGTTATAGAAAAATTGGAAACAACCAAAATGCCCCCAAATGGAGGATGAATAAAATAAAGTATGTTATTTCTTTAATTAATGTTCATTCATTCAAAATTACATTCAGTGTAGATGAATATTGACTTGCGTAGATATTTATAATATACTGGATGAAAAAAGCAAATTTAAAATAACATGCCTAACATAATCAAAATTTCATTTAAAAACTACACAAATATACTGGTTTTCATCAAATCTAAAATGTCATCAACGGTAAAATTATTTAATATACTACTAAAAAAGAAAGGCTTGGCGTCTGTGGCTCAACGGGCTAAGGCGCCAGCCACATACACCTGAGCTGGCGGGTTCGAATCCAGCCCGGGCCCGCCAAACAACAATGACAGCTGCAACCAAAAAATGGCCGGGTGTTGTGGCGGGTGCCTGTAGTCCCAGCTACTTGGGAGGCGGAGGCAGGAGACTCGCTTGAGCCCAGGAATTGGAGGTTGCTGTGAGCTGCGATGCCATAGCACTCTATCCAGGGTGACAGCTTGAGGCTCTGTCTCAAAAAAAAAAAAAAAGAAAGAAAGAAAAACAACACCAATTAAACTATGATACCCCAATGCTTATAAGTTACATCCTGATTGTAAAGATATAAAAATGTGGGGCGGCACCTGTAGCTCAAAGGAGGAGGGCGCCAGCCCCGTATGCTGGAGGTGGTGGGTTCAAACCCAGCCCCAGCCAAAAACTGCAAAAAATATATATAAAAATGTGAAATAATATGCATGTCAACATCAACAAAATTTGGAGTGCAGGAAGTTTTTATAACTTTAGAATAAGGAAGAATTCACATGAAAAAGATTAACACATTTGGCTATTTAAAATGTTTCACTCCTGTATAATAATAAGCAGTACACATGAAATAAAAAGATAAGCCACAGACTGGGAGAAAATATTTGCAAGGCATGTAACTGAGAAGTGATTACTGTCTAGCATATATTGAGAATCCTGCAGATGAAAGAGAAAAAGACAAATAGCCACATAGAAAATGGAGAAAAATAAATGTGCAGGCAATTTACACAAAAGGAAACCAAAGAACCAAATAAAAAACATGTAAAACGAGGCTCAGTCTCAATGGTAATCAAGGACATTTAAACTAAAACCTCAAAAAGGTACATTTCACACCCTTCAGACTGGACAAAACGAAAAAAAAAATCTGCCAATATGAAGTTTTAGCAGGAATGCTTATGTATGCTCGTGGGAGTAGGAGCTGATGAGGACTCAAGGAAGTGACCCGATGGTGTTTACTGAAATTCAAGATCTTTATCCCCTACCGCACAGAGATTCTAGTTCTTGTACATATCGCAAGAAACAAACACGTGCACAAAAAGTCATGCGCAGAAAATCCTTACCACAGCATTATTTATAATTGTAAAGCAAAAAGTGACTGGATAAATTCTTACCTATTTGTACCATAGGATACTATATGTAGTATAAATCACTGTCCCATGCTCCATGTGTCTGTGTCCATAGGAGATGGGATAAGAAAGGAGTTCACAGATATTTTAATTGTACTGGTTACATCTTATTCATCAAAGGATTAAAAAAATAGGGGACTCTGCAGCAAATGCGGCACAATGCTAAAATCTGATAAAACCAGGTGGTGAGCCCACAGTTATTTCTTATGGTTTCTCCATTCTTATTGGCACATTTACAATATTTTACAATAAAAATAAACAATTTCGGCTCAGCGCCTGTGGCTCAACGGGCTAAGGCGCCACCCACGTACACCTGAGCTGGCGGGTTCAAATCCAGCCCAGGCCGCCAAACAACAATGATGGCTGCAACCAAAAAAAAAATGGCCAGGCGTTGTGGTGAGCACCTGTAGTCCCAATTACTTGGGAGGCAGAGGCAAGAGACTCACTTGAGCCCAGAAATTGGAGGTTGCTGTGAGCTGTAATGCCACAACACTCTACCCAGGGCGACAGCTGGAGGCTCTGTCTCCCAAAATAAATAAATAAATAAATAAATGAACAATTTCTTTTTTTTTGAGACAGGGCTCTGTTGCCTGTGCTAGAGTGTAGTGGTATAATCATAGCTCACAGCAACCTCAAACTCCTAGGCTCAAATGATGCTCCTGCATCAGACTTCCAAGTAGCTGAGACTGCAGGCACCTGCCACAATGCCCAGCTAGTTTCTCTATTTTTAGTAGAGATAGTCTTGCTGCATTTCGCAGACTGGTCTCAAACTTCTGACCTCAAGCCATCCTCTTGCCTCAGCCTCCCAAAGTGCTAGGATCATAGGTGTGAGCCACTGGTTATTTTAGCCACCCAGCCAAAATAAATAAACTTTTTAAAGCGCATGCTGTAAGGTTATCAAATTTTGGTAGATGTGTGTTTTGATGTGTATTGTCTGTATTTTGTGGTCCCATGCAAATTGCTTAAGTCTTCCTCACTTGCAAGATGAGGATAAAAGTAGCTGCTTCACAAAATGTTGTAAATACTGCATGAAATAATCCATGTACGAGGGATGGGTCTGGTGGATGACACCCGTAAAGTAATCCTGGCACTCTGGGACACCAAGGCAGGTGGATTACTTGAGCTCAATTCAAGACCAGTCTGAGGCAGAGCGTGATCCCATTACTACTAAAAATAGAAAAATGAGCTGGGAGTCGTGGTGGGCACCTGTAGTCCCAGCTAC
>CAUYRH010116216.1:0-11183 GCA_963574655.1 Perodicticus potto
GGTGTTGTGGCAGGCGCCTGTAGTCCCAGCTACTTGGAAGGCAGAGGCAGGAGACTTGCTTGAGCCTAGGAATTGGAGGTTGCTGTGAGTTGTGATGCCATGGCACTCTATCCAATGTGACAGCTTGAGGCTCTGTCTCAAAAAAAAAAAAGAATTTTAATATTGTTTCTTCCACAGTGAGCAAGATTATTGAGGACTGTGTTTTTAACATAGTAAACTTTTATTTCCATCACCCAGTTCCACTCCTAATACATAGTAATGTTTACTGAACAAAGAAAGGAAATGAGGTGTGCAGGAGAGACTGGAAAAGTAGCTATGAGGTTAAGCACAAGTCTAATAAAATCCATTCAAGAATGGGCATTATAAAAAAAAAAGAATGGGCATTATATTATTTTTTTTTGAGAGTCTCACTTTGTCACCCTTGGTAGAGTGCTATGAAGTCATAGCTCACAGCAACCTCAAACTCTTGGGCTCAAACCATCCTCCTGCCTCAGCCTCCCGAGTAGCTGGGATTACAGGCACCTGCCACAATGTGGGGCTGAGGTCTTGCTCTTGCTTAGACTGGTCTCAAACAGTGAGCTCAGACAACCACCCATCTGGGCCTCCCAGAGTGCTAGGATTACAGGAATCAGCCACCGCGCCCGGCCTTCAACTATTTTTTGAATGGCTTAAAAGAACACAAGTTTATCATTTTACAGTTTCTTAAGTTAGAGGTCTGACACAGGTTTGACTGAGCAGGACAAAATTCCTTTCTAGAAGGCTCTACGGAGAATTCTTTGCCTTGCCATTCTCAGATTTTAGAAGCTATCCACATTCTTGGCCTATGTTCCTCTTTGTCCATCTTCAAAGCATATTTTTGACCATTCTCTGTAGTCACAGCTTTCTCTTTCAATTATTTATGCTCTCCTGTGATACAAGTTTTGCTAAAAACTGGCCACTGAGTTAATAAAATTTAGGCAATGGGCAGTCTAATTACATGGAGGTTATTTTTAGGTCTTCCTCCTAAAAGCGAAATTTCATCTTTCAGCGAGATGCTTCAAAAATGTTTGCAGTTAAGTCATGTGACAATTGCTCAGTATAAAGCAATGTAATGCAGTGGTTTGAGATTGAAGAAAGAGATCACATAGGCAAATTCTTTTGCCAGAGCTCCTCAACCCCATGAGATACATATGAACTGGATTGTCCCATGCTTCTTTACAGGAATTCTGAGGAAAATATGGTATTTTCAAATTATTCGATTAGCTACTATCATTTGGATAAATATAAATCCTTCACTGTATAAGCAGGAAGTGAAAGGGTGGCAATCTACTGGCGGAAATCTCACAGACCACCAAGGCTTGTAGGAAAGGTTCTTATTTATTGGCTGGGGATGCTGCAGAGCAAAAGAAAAGCGCATCCTCATATAGGGTTGGTTAGGGGAGGTGATGGAATGGTAGAATAGCCAATAAGGAGTTACTGCTCTGGTGAGAAGAGCCGTTGGAGGTGGACCATAAGTTTGAAATTTTCAGTTTTGCAATTACCTAACAGAAAGGAGAAGCAGCAGGAATCGCCATTTTAGTATTTTATTTTCTTTCTTTTTCTTCTTCTTCTTTTTTTTTTTTCCTTTTCTGCAGTTTTTGGCTGGGCCGGGTTTGAACCCACTACCTTCGGCATATGGGGCCGGCGCCCTACTCCTTGAGCCACAGGCGCCACCCACTTTTTTTTTTTTTTGGAGTTTCTGGCTGGGGCTGGGCTTGAACCCACCGCCTACGGCCTATGGGGCCTGCACCCTACTCCTTTGAGCCACAGGCGCTGCCTTTTTTTTTTTTTTCTGAGGCAGTCTAATTCGATTGCCCCAAGCTAGAGTGCATGATGTCATAGCTCACAGTAACCTCAACCTCAAACTCCGGTGATCCTTTTGCCTCAGTCTCAGGAGCAGCTGGGACTACAGGCCTGAGCCACCACGCCCCGCTAGTTTTTGTATATTTTAAGTAGAGACGGGGGGGGGAGGGGTGTGTCTCTCTTGCTCAGGCTGGTCTTGAACTCCTGAGCTCAAGTGATCCACTCACTTCGGCCTCACAGAGGTCTAGCATTACTCAAGTGAGCCACCGGACCGGCCTAGTTTTAATACTTTCGTCTCCATTCCGAAATGGTACAAGATATCCTATAACTTCCTCCCGCCTAAAGTTCAAATACAGAGCGCTAAAAATATTCTCCGGATCTGCTCTTTGGGGGCTGGGCGCATGGTGACAGACATGATTTCTACCAATTGCAAGAGGTCTCCTTGCACGTGGTCCCGCCTACTCAGTTTAAGAGCCAACGAGAGCACCGCTGTTTCAGCGCACGGGGACCTATGGAATAAGGAGTGAGGCTATTGGTTACCTGCAGGGGCAGTGCCCAATAGGAGCAGCCCGGGCCCGCGTCTGTGCCGGGGAGCACTAGCTGCTCTGGAAGGGGCAGTTGGCGTCCGCGCGTTTGGAGTTGTTCTCTGGTAACTACCGAAACTTCGACTGGTTAGTTGGCCAGCCCAGCCGCTTTCCTACGACTTCAGGTGAGGAGCGTGCTTGCTTCTCCCTTGGCCTCTAGTTTGGCCTCTAGTTTCGGGATTGCGTCCCCGGCTTGATCGCTGGATGCGGGACCCAGGATCGCCTAAGGTGGGCTGCGGGTGGGCTGGGCACCCGGCGGAGTGACGAGGCTGGGGCTCTCCAGGCGGCCCCAGCCGAATGGGATGAGTGGCTCGAAGCCGCGTTCTTTCGGGGTTGTTGGGGGCGGGGAAGGGAAGAGCTGCAGGCGATCTCGCAAGGAGCCGCGTTTGCTGCCGCCGGGCCTGACGGGGCCACGCGCCGGAGTCGGGGGTCTCCCGGCCGCCGCACCCCACCCCAGGGAACCTCGCTTCAGAATTCTCATTTGCAAATCATTGTTCTCACGTCGGGTGCCGGTTACTTGTATCCCTTTCAGCTTAACGGAAGAACTTAATTTTTACCCTTAACAACAGTGCAATGTAAATACTGTTATTGTCCTTGTTTTACGGGTGGATCAGTTGAACCAAGAGCTTCGGAAACGCCCCTAAGGTCCCTCCCAGCTAGTGAATGACGGAGCTGGGATTTGAACCGAGGTCTGGCCGACTCCCCATGGTCTCGTCTCATCCTATTACGCGGTGGGGGTTGTCTTCCCCGCCTGCTGTGGGCACGGACTGAAACTTAGACGACTGATGGGGGCGCCATCTTGAGCGCCACACTCCCGGTGCGCATGGAAAATGGCATTGGTGTGCCTTCGGACCACCAGCCTATGCTCTCTTTTCTGGATCCCTCCGGTTTGCCCGCTCTGGTCGAGAAGCTTCTCCAGAATTGTGCAGTTCGGTAGAACTGTTGTGCGACGACAAAAATGTTGTGTATCTCTGCTGCCTACTGCGGTACCCCCTGCAGGGTGGGTTTGGAGCACTTGAGATGTTGAGGAACATAATTTTTATTTTGTTTATTTATTTGTTTACTTTTCTTTCTTAGAGACCGGGTCTCACTCTTGCTCAGGCTGGTCTGGAACTCTTGAACTCGGACAATCTCCACCCGTTTCGGCCTCCCAGAGTGGTAGGATTACAGGCGTGAGCAACCTGCCCTGGCCTCGAGAACTTAATTATTATTTTTTTTTTATGAGACAGTCACCCTGGATAGAGTGCTGTGGCATCACAGCTCACAGCAACCTCCAATTCTTGGGCTCAAGCGAGTCTTTTGCCTCTGCCTCCCAAGTAGCTGGGACTACAGGTACCCGCCACAACGCCCGGCCATTTTTTGGTTGCAGCCGTCATTGTTTGGCGGGCCCGGACTGGATTCGAACCCGCCAGCTCAAGTGTACGTGGCTGGCGCCTTAGCCCGTTGAGCCACAGTCGCTGAGCCGGGAACTTAATTTTTAATTTTATCTGGTTTAAGTAGCCATGTGAGTGGTGGCTATCAGAGAGGACAGTGCGGCTCCCTAGATTCTGCTCTTTGTGGTCCATTGCTTAATGTCTCCATTGTTTAAAATCTTACTCCGACCTGTTTTCTTGGGAGGCTGTCTTTGTACCCTAGAAACATCAAAATCTTTAACAATGTCTTAGAGGCCTAGTTAGCAATTATTTAGGCTTACTGGGGGGGGGGGTTGTTGTTGTTTGTTTTCTGTAGATAGTTTCACTTTCTTACTCCAAGTAGAGTGCGGTGGCATCATAGTTCGCAGCAACCTCAAACTCTTGAATTCAAACAATCCGTTAACTTCAGCCTCCCAAGTACCTGGGACTATAGGTGCCCGTTATGAGGCCTGGTTTTTTTTTTAAGCAATGAGGTCTCACTCTTGCTCAGGCTGGTCTTGAACTCTTGAGCTCAAGCAGTCCACCTGCCTTGGCCTCCCAGAATATTGAGATACAGGCTTGAGCTGACCCCCATACTTTTCTTTTTCTTTTTGTTTGTTTCTTTTGCTTTTGTTTTTGAGAAAGACCTTCACTTTGTGGCCCTGGGCTCTAGTGATCCTCTTGCCTCAGCCTCCAGGCACTTACCACAACGCCTGACTAGTTTTTCTAGGGTCTGGCTCTTGTTCAGGGTGGTCTCCAGTTCTTGGGCTCAAGGCATCCACTAACTTCGTCCTCCCAGAGTGCTCAATTACAAGCAAGAGCTACCAAGCCTGGCCGTACTTCCTTTTTTAGATAGTACATTAAAATTGGTAGCTGTAGCCCTACAGAAGTTTATTTTATTTTATTTTATTTGTTTGCAGTTTTTGGCCAGGGCTGGGTTTGAATCCGCCACCTCCGGCATATGGGGCCGGTGCCCTACTCCTTTGAGCCACAGGCGCCGCCCTTACAGAAGTTTTAGTGAAATTATACAGCATATCACCACAGTATGTAGTACCTTGTATGTTTTTTGTTGTTTGTGGTTGTTTTTGAGGTGTGTAGAGGAGAATACATTCAGTAAGTGTTTAGTACCTGCTATGAACTTAAAGTGAAGAAGGATAAAATGGGCATGGCGCCTGTAACGCAAGCAGCTAAGGCTCCAGCCACATACACCAGACCTGGCGGGTTCGAAACCAGCCCAGGCCTGCCAAACAACAATGCGAACTACGACCTAAAAATAGCCGGGTGTTGTGTTGGGCACCTGTAGTCCCAGCTACTTGGGAGGCTGAGGCAAGAGAATCACTTAAGTCCAGGAGTTGGAGGTTGTTGTGAGCTATGACGCCACAGCACTCTACCCAGGGCGACAGCTTAAGGCTCTGTCGGGGGTGGGGGGGATAAAATGATGAGTCACATTTAGATTCTGCTGTCTGTCTTCCTACTCTAATTAGCACTGGTTGTTCTCTAGGCATATGATGGGAGAAAGTTTCATTTTTTAGTATTTAACCATGCCGAAAAGTACAAAGAATAATAAAGGAAGAGGTGTACTCAGCACACAGATCTAAGATTTTTGACCTTTTTTTTGTTTGTTTGTAGAGACAGAGTCTCACTTTTTTGCCCTCGGTAGAGTGCCGTGGCGTCACACAGCTCACAGCAACCTCCAACTCCTGGGCTTAGGTGATTCTCTTGCCTCAGCCTTCCAAGTAGCTGGGGCTATAGGCACCCGCCACAACGCCTGGCTTTTTTTTTTGTTTGTTTATATGTTTTTGTTTTGCAGTTCAACTGGGGCCGGGTTTGAACTCTCCACCCTTGGTATATGGGGCCAGTGCCCTACTCGCTGAGCCACAGGCGCCGCCCAGATTTTGACCTTTTGATGTACTTGTTTTCAATCTTTTTAAGAAGAAAAAGAACTATGTAGTTGAAACCCATATGTATCCCTGAACCGTCTCATGAATTTTGTATTTATCATACCCAGGTATGTTTTTATGCTGCTATGTAAGTCCAGATGATAGCAATGTTTTGGATGTTTTCTTTTTGTTTTTTTAGAGTCTCACTTTGTAGCCCTCAGTAGAGTGCTGTGTTGTCACAACTCACAGCAACCTCCAACTCCTGAGCTTAGATGATTCTCTTGCCTCAGCCTCCTGAGTAGCTGGGACTACAGGTGCCTGCCAGAATGCCCGGCTATTTTTTTTTTTTTTTTTAATCTTTTTGGCAGTTTGGCCTGGGTCAAGGTTGAACCCGCCACCTTCGGTATGTGGGGCTGGTGCCCTACCCACTGAGCCACACAGGCGCCGCCTGGTATTGCTTGTTTTCAAATATCCTAAAGGGTGGCACCTATAGCTCAGTGGGTAAGGACTCTGGCCATACACACGCAAGCTGGCAGGTTCAAACCCGGCTCCGGCTAGCTAAACAACAATGACATCTGCAACAACAACAGCTGGGCGTTGTGGCGGGTGCTACTTGGGAGGCTGAGGCAAGAGAATCGCTTAAGCCAGCTGTTCTCAACCTTTGGTCACAACCCCTTTGGACTGTATTAAAGGTTCGCAGCATTAGGAAGGTTGAGAACCACTGGCTTAAGCCCAGGAGTTTAAGGTTGCTGTGAGCTCTGATGCTACAGTACTACGCAGGGCAGATAGTGAGACTGTCTCAAAAAAATAAATAAAATGTCCTAAAATCGGAATCATAAATTCATCTGCAACCTGCTTTTTTCTATTAAATATGATTTTTAAAGAGAATTTACTATAAGAGTCTCATATGGAAAGGAGTTTATGGTTCCATCTTGACCAGAAGTTTTTTTAACTTTCCCTCCGTTTTTTGAGATCTGTCTTTCTAGTATATCAGTTAATTATATCTCCTTACTTCATCTTTTCTTTCTTTCTTTTCTTTTTTTTTTTTTTTTTGAGACAGAGTTTCACTTTGTCCTTTGCAGAGTGACATGGTGTCATAGCTCACAGCAACCTCAAACTCTTGGGCTCAAGCTATCTTCTTGCCTCAGCCTCCAAAGTAGCTGGGACTACAGGTGCCCGCCACAATTCCTAGCTATTTTTAGAGATGGGCTTTGACTCTGGCTCAGGCTGGTTTCAACCTTTGAGCTCAGTGCATCCACCCGGCCCGTTATTTTTTTTAACAGGACACCTCTGCAAAGCTGATTAGAAGGAAGCTCTTGTATGAAAGCTGAGCATTATTATTATGATTTTTTTTTTTTTTTTTTTACAGTTTTTGGCCCGGGCGGGATTCGAACCCACCACCTCCGGCATATGGGGCCGGTGCCCTATTCCTTTGAGCCACAGGCACCAACGTTATTATACAGCTGAGCATTATTAACTGGTGGGCTTTTGTTGTATGTGTACAGAAACCCATCCATTTGGGAAGGGGTGGTTCCCAGTTAGTCTATAAAGATCTCATTTGGGGGGCTGTTTGGGGTGTTTTTTTCCCCTCCGCAGAGAATGAGGAATATATAAACCATAATTCTTTTTTTTTTGAGTTGCTCACTGAGCTATGGCACTGAACCTGAACCAGAATCTTGTGTCCTGGATTTGTGCAGGGGAAAGAAGCTGGTGAGAAGGATTGGGAATGTCTCATATTGTTCAGTTTGTAAACTTTCACTTAGGCACTTATTTTCACTACTCTACCACTCTTCCTCCTGATCGTAAAACTGGTTCAAACCTCCAGTTTTCTCCAGCACAGGAAGAAGAAAAGAGTTTTGTTTTTTTTTTTGACGCAGTGTCTCACTATGTCACCCTCGGTACAGTGCCGTGGTGTCATAACTCACAGCAACCTCAAGCTCCTGGGCTTAAGCGATTCTCTTGCCTCAGCCTCCCAAGTAGCTGGGACTATAAGCACCTGGCACAACGCCTGGCTATTTTGTGTACAGCTGGCTGGGGCTGGGTTCGAACCTGCCACCCGCGGTGCATGTGGCTGGCACTGTAACTACTGTGCTACAGGCGCCCAGCCAAGAAAAGAGTTTTGCTTTTTTGTTTGTTTTGGCTGACTGGTACTTGTTTGGGTAGGAGGCAGACTAACTACAGTCTTAACTAACCCTCTTCTTTTCAGCACCAAATGCAAACAGAACATGAGATACAGGTTCGGCGCCTATGGCTCAAGCAGCTAAGGCGCCAACCACATACACCTGAGCTGGCGGGTTTGACTCCAGCCCTGGCCCACCAAAACAATAATGACGGCTGCAACCAAAAAATAGCCGGGCGTTGTGGTGGGTGCCTGTAGTCCCAGCTACTTGGGAGGCTGAGACAAGAGAATCGCCTAAGCCTAGGAGTGGAGGTTGCTGTGAGCTGCGATGCCACGGCACTCTGCCAGGGGGGCGACAGCTTGAGTCTCTATCTCAAAAAAAAAACAAAACAGAACATGAGATACAGAAGCTAGTTAAAGAGTACTTGGTAACATACTACTACTCGAACTGAAAATACAAAACTCAAGTGCCTGCAAAGAGTGGGAGAAAAAGATTGTACTACTGAGAAACAAGCTGATTTCCACTACAGGGAGTGTAGAAACCAGGAATCACAAAAGGCACTATTGGAGCTCCTTTATGTTTTAAAAAAACTGGTTTCTGGGTTGCGCCTTTGGCTCAGTGAGTAGGGTGCTGGCCCCGTATACCGAGGGTGGCAATTCAAACCCGGCCCCAGCCGAACTGCAACAACAACAACAAAAATAGCCGGGCGTTGTGGCGGGTCCCTGTAGTCCCAGTTACTCAGGAGGCTGAGGCAAGAGAATCGCTTAAGCCCAGGAGCTGGAGGTTGCTGTGAGCTGTGTGACGCCATGGCATCTACCGAGGGTGATAAAGTGAAGACTCTGTCTCTTAAAAAAAAAAACTGGTTTCTGTATCTCATAATCTGTTTGTGTTTGCTTACCCTGTGTATTTATCTCTCTCTTTTTTAAACATCTGGGGTTTTTTGGTCATATTGATGGGTTTTCAAGAATTATTGGGGAAAGATACATGTTTTTTTTTTTTTTTTTGCAGTTTTTTGGCCAGGGCTGGGTTTGAACCTGCCACCTCTGGCATATGAGGCTGGTGCCCTACTCCTTTGAGCCACAGGCGCTACCATGGATAGAACTAGAACTATCTGTGTTCTACATGTGCTTTATGCTTTATCTACCATAAGTAGAACTAGAACATCACTAGTTAGGTCATCTTTCACTCCATGATGCTAAATCTAGTGGCTGTTATTTACCTCAGTAGCACTTGACACTCTCAACCATTTCTTCTTTGAAGTACTCTTCTTCCAAGACACCATGCTCCTTCACATTTTTGTTTCTGTTAACTGGCTTTCCTTACTGTAATTGTTGTCCTTCAAGTGTTAGTGTCTCTGGTCTTAGTCTTTGGCCCTCTTCTGTTATTCTGTTGCTAATGTGATATTAAGAAACATAACTACATGACTATTCTGAGGATTTTTTTTTTTTTTTTAAATTGGAGACAGAGCCTAAAGCTATCAACCTGGGTAGAGTGTCGTGGCATCACAGCTCACAGCAGCCTCCAACTCCTAGGCTCAAGTGATTCTCTTGCCTCTGCCTCCCAAGTAGCTGGGACTACAGGCTCCCGTCACAACACCCGGCTATTTTTTGGTTGCAACCGTCATTGTTGTTTGGTGGGCCCAGGCTGGATTTGAATCCGTCAACTCAGGTGTATGTGGCTGGCGCCTTAGCCACTTGAGTCACAGGCACCAAACCAGGATTTTTTTTTTTTTTTTTTTTTTTTTTATATACAGTCTTACTCTGTTGCCCAGGCTTAGAGTATTATAGCTCATAGCAACCTCAAACTCCTGGAGTCAGGCTATCCTCTTGCCTCTGCCTCCCAAACAGCTAGGACCATGGGCACCTAGCTTTTTTTTTTTTTTTTTTCTTTTGTCCATTGAGGCATTTTATTTTGTATTATTTTATTTATTTATTTTTTTTAGAGACGGAGTCTCACTTTTTTTGCCCTCGGTAGAGTGCCGTGGCGTCACCACAGCTCACAGCAACCTCCAACTCTTGGGCTTAGGCAATTCTCTTGCCTCAGCCCCCCGAGTAGCTGGGACTACAGGTGCTCGCCACAACGCCCGGCTATTTTTCTGTTTTTGCAGTTCAGCCGAGGCCTGGCTTGAACCCACCAATGGTATATGGGGCGGGTGCCCTACTCGATGAGCCACAGGCGCCGCCCAAAACATTTTATTTTTAAGTATGTTTACATCTCTAGAAAGAGAATCCCAGGATTTTCCCTCTTGTGTGTTTTCTTCTTGCTTCTTTGTGGTCCATGATGCCAGCTGAAGTTATCACTACAATGAAACCAAACTGGCGCGATGGGAGCAGATTATTCTGCAATTTTTCTAGACCTTTGAGTTGCACATCAAACCTGGGGGTAATCACTCCACGCTTGTTTAACCTGCCTTTTAGGTTCACAACAAATTTTCCAGCTCTGTGATCAACGATGATTTCAAATTCTGTGTAACCATGCTTCATCTTCACAGGAACTGGACAATGACTTTGGAGTACGGCCTTATGAGAACCTGGCATTTGCCTCTCTGATGCTCTTAAGAGCATCAGCCAGGATATTCATGTGCATCATATGGTGGCATGGAAAGTTGGTGTAAAGAGTTGTTTTTCCTTTTCTTTCTTTTTTTGAGACAGAGCCTCAAGCTGTCACCCTGGATAGAGTGCTGTGGCATCACAGCTCACAGCAACCTCCAATTCCTGGGCTCAAGCGAGTCTCCTTTCTCTGCTTCCCAAGTAGCTGGGATTAAATATAACTACATGACTATTCTGAGGATTTTTTTTTTTTTTAATTGGAGACAGAGCCTCAAGCTATCACCCTGGGTAGAATGTCATGGCATCACAGCTCACAGCAGCCTCCAACTCCTGGGCTAAAGTGATTCTCTTCCCTCTGCCTCCCAAGTAGGTGGGACTACAGGCTCCCGTCACAACGCCCGGCTATTTTTTGGTTGTAACCGTCATTGTTGTTTGGCGGGCCCAGGCTGGATTCAAACCCACCAGCTCAGGTGTACGTGGCTGACGCCTTAGCCGCTTGAGCCACAGGCGCCAAGCCTTTTTTTTTTTTTTTTTTTTTTTTTTTTAAAGAGACAAAGTCCTACTCTTGCTCAGCCTGGCCTGGAACTCGGGATCTCAGCTATGCTCCCACGTTGGCCTCCCAGAGTGCTAGGACTACAGGTGTGAGCCACCCTACCTGGCCTATTCTGAGGATTCTTTTTTTTTTTTTTTTTTGAGGCAGAGCCTCAAGCTGTCACCCTGGATAGAGTGCCGTGGCATCACAGCTCACAGCAACCTCCAATTCCTGGGCTCAAGCGAGTCTCCTGCCTCCGCCTCCCAAGTAGCTGGGACTATAGGCGCCCGCCACAACGCCCGGCCA
>CAUYRH010116220.1:0-20630 GCA_963574655.1 Perodicticus potto
AGCGTCCCTGGCTGTGGGCCACCCAGCAAAGGCCCAGCGACTGAAAGCAAAGTTCCTGGCAGAAGGCAGGCCCACACAAGCTGTACAGGCACAGGCACGGAACCGCCCTATTGCCAGGAGAACCACTCGCCAGGGGTGGAACTGCTGGAGCCCTGTGGGCGACAAGCAGAGGTTTGTGCAGTTGCTGGAGCAGTTCCTGCCTGGAGACCCACTCCAGAGTTGCCCAGCGGTTGCCGGCAGAGTCCCAAGCCGACTGCTGTACTCCAGAAGCTCCTCAGGCCCAGGCGTCTAAACAGGGGGCTGCCGGGAGCGACCCTGGCCGTGGGCCACCCAGCAAAGGCCCAGCAGCTGAAAGCAGAGTTCCTGGCAGAAGGCAGGCCCACACAAGCTGTGCAAGCACAGGCACGGAACCGCCCTATTGCCAGGAGACCCACTCGCCAGGGGGGGAGCTGCTGGAGCCCTGTGGGTGACAAGCAGAGGTTTGTGCAGTTGCTGGAGCAGTTCCCGGCTGAGGACCCACCCCGGAGATGCCCGGCGGTTGCCAGCAGAGTCCCGAGCCGACCGCTGTTCCCCAAAAGCCCCTCAGGCCAGGGCGTTGGACCAGGGAGCTGCCGGGAGCGTCCCCGGCCGAGGGCCGCCCAGCAAAGGCCCGGCGGTTGAAAGCAGAGTTCCAGGCAGAAGGCGGGCCCACCCAAGCTGTGCAAGCACAGGCACGGAACCGCCCTATTGCCAGGAGACCCACTCGCCGGGGGGGAACTGCTGGAGCCCAGTGGGCGACAAGCAGAGGTTTGTGCAGTTGCTGGAGCAGTTTCCGGCTGGAGACCCACTCCGGAGGTGCCTCATACTTCAGGTTTTGAAAAGAGAATACTTCGTATCACTTTCCAGAATTCCTTCTGGCTTCTTCCAGTGTAATACTGGATAATTTTGGAAAGAATTGTTCCAGAATCTTTCAAAGGGAATGATAAGAGCTAAGTGTGGCTATTGCGGTAAAATAAGAGAATTGAAAATTTCATGTTACATTGCATTTGGTTGCTGACATGATTTCTTTTTAGGAAGAAGGAATTAAATTTAGGAAGCAGCAAACTATGTTCCAAGAGTTAGCTAAAAGGTAAGAGACGGACTGGGGCTAACTGGTCTAAAAATTTGTATTACCAGTTAAAGATTACTCTTATTTGTTTTCAAATATTAACAGACTCTTGTGGAGGGCAAAGAAGTACTGGGATAATAATATTGCCTAGAATCACAACTCACGTATTCTGTATGAAAGCGGTTTCTAACTGGGCTGCTTGGTTACAGCATAAATACCACATACGTTGATGGGAGACTCATGCCATTTTGAAGTATATTGCACAAATGCTTTAATTTGGTCCTTTAAAAATTATGTCACTTCGTTTCTTGGTTGGTAGGACATTAAAATATGCAAATAAGCATGATATAACTGATCAGTGCTAATCTTTTCTGGAATAACTAATATTCTTTCTCAACAGCCACCACTCCTTCTGTTCTGGTCATCTTTACCAGAGAGTCCCAAAATGCTGAAGATAGCCACTTTTTACTTGATTCAACTCCTTGAGGTTGAAGGTACGCCAAAATCCTCTCCTTCTTCTTCCCTAAACACTTTTTCTCCCCTCTCCTAATTGCACAGCTTTACATCAATTTACATGAATTTCATCTTTCAAAAATTATTGGTTCTGCCTAATACAAACAAGCACATGGGAAAATTATTTTACGTTTGTACTGATCTTTCATGATTTGAAATGGTACCTTTAAACATTTCCTGAAATGTCTGTCTGAAATAATTCCAGCGATGAGTATCATCAAGAGACACAGGGTCACCCTGGGGAAACCCATTCTCAGTGATGTAAATTACAGGGTTATTGTAAGTATCCTAGAAAAGAACAGAAGTTTTATTCCAAACAGATGTTTAAACAAAAAAAAACCTCACGAAATCAGGTGCATTGCCCTCTATCTTTTCTAAGCTACAAGCCCCAAACTAGTTTTCATCAAATCGTACTGACCCTATTAACTTAATTTCCCACACGCTGACCTTCCATGACTGACAATGAAAAAGCAAAAATGTGCAAATGTCCATGAAGAGACCCAAATGACTCATATTATAATGAGAAGACAGAAATATCTTTCTTGTCACTGCTCCTTAACCCCTTGGACCTGCCAGTGGCTACATTCTGTATCCCCCACAAGGGGAGTCCTATAGACCTATACGTGAAATTTTTATTTCAGCTACCCAGACATCATCCAGCACGGCAGAGACACCAAAACAACCTACCTACCTCAATTCTTAAAATTGAGAATTTTAATAATCACAGTCTCAACACCAACCTAAAAAAAATATGTTCAAACCACTCCTGTAGCCACAACTGACATTGACAAGAAATCCAAATTTTGACCACTGTTTTTGAAGTCTTTTACTGGCACTGGCTAATTACCTGCTCACCAACTAAAATCCTAATCTTCCCTTCCCAGGACAGCAAAGGTATGTGCTATCACGTAAAATAAGTCTTTTCCAAGTTCACATACACACATTCGTATGCTGTCTTACCACCTTCACATATTTTCTGCACATAAGCACAAAACAAACCACGCATTTACCTTAATATAGGTCAGTACTTTACGTAATCCCCATGGTACTATGGAGAGCCAATCCAGATTTTCCCAAGACGGATCTGGAAAAATTTCAATCTCCATATCCCGGAGGAAACCCAGTTCTCCTTTCTTGTTTTCCTGGTGCCGGACTAAGCGAGACGTGTAATACTGCACGGCAAAAAAATCTGCAGTGCCTTTGATCATGCTCTTCTCTTCTTCTGTAAATTCTGGAAGCCTTGAAGATGGATAGCCTTGTTTTTTACTCATGGAGGCAATCTGGGACTTGATAACTTCTGGGTAATCCCCATCAATAAATATGGGTTTAGCAAAGAAATCTAAGTGGAAACTGATGGCTCTTTTAGCAGCTTCCTGATCAGACACTGACATGGGATCTGCTGGTTCCAACCAACCAATAAAAATTGATAGGGTCACCATGCCCTTTTGTTCTTTTCGGAATAAAGAATCATAGCTGTGCCAGGATCTGGCATGAGCCCTAATTAAATTATGAGCTGCCTGATAACCTCCAGTCCCAATGTGAGGTACACCAGGAGGAAATTGACCTAGCTCATATGCCATCAGGGCAAAAATGTTAGGTTCATTTATGGTGATCCAGTGCTTGACTCGATCCCCAAAGGTACTGAAGCAAAACTGAGCATATTTGTCAAAGTATTCAATGATTGCCTCTGACAACCAACCACCTTGGTCTTCTAAAGCCTGAGGCAAATCAAAGTGGTAGATTGTCACTATAGGCGTAACCCCTTCTGTTAATAAGTCATCTATGATCTTGTTGTAATAGTCTATTCCTAGAAGGAAAAAGAAACAAGAAGTATGAAAAGTTATTATTCTTATTAATAATTATCCTTATTATTCTTAAGAATATAAGTTATTGTTATTATTTTAAAAGAGATAATATCAGTAATAATTTCCTAAATAATTTTTACTTGAAATAGGGTTATTATGTCCTAGATGTAATCAATGAAAGGATAAGTGAAAACATGAAGAATTCCAAAGATGACTGGCGGATCAAGGAGGAAGAGTATGATGGAGCAATACAATTGGAAGGTACATGTTCTGAAATGGATTTTTGGGCAAGTCATTATTCCCTAAATTTGCATTATTCTTACACTTTTGAAATGTATTTATTTTTGTGTATGCTCACTTTTCTCTTATCTCCATTAGAATGCAGCCCCTATAATGGGGGTCTTGTTGATCTAGTTGATGTTTGGGTCCCCAAATCCCAAACCATAAAAGAAGTCTTATAGATCAATATTGGTTGAATGAATGAATAGATCTCCACTACATTAAATATAAAGTAGAGGAACTGATTCAGATGACTACTGAATGTTTTTCCAGATCTGCTAGTCTCACAAGCCTAGGAAAAGAAACCCACTGGGCATGAACATGAGCTTAGACTCTGTCCCAGAAGATGGGATACAAAGAGAGCTAGGAAGAGGCTTGGGACATTGAGAACACTCAGCTGAGTGTTTGCCTTAAAATTCCAACTTAGACCAAGGAAAAACATAGCCACCCCTGGATCTCAGCCTGCATATTTGTAAGAGTTTTTAGAATTAGCAGAGTTAAAATTAATGTTATTAATTTAAAGATGCACTGCTTCAGAAGTGAAAACCAAGAAGATATTAGGTCCAGCCTAAAGATGACTCTGAACTTAGAAGAGCCTTTCTAAGGAGAGATTGATGTTTGTCATTCATGTGTTTTTGCATTTAAAATGAGTATGATCAGACTTAATTAAATTAAAAAATTTCTGCACAGAAAAGGAAATAACCAACAGATTAAACAGATAATGGGAGAAAATATTCACAAACTATACATTCAACAAAATACCAGTATCCAGAATCTTCAAAGAACTCAAACAAATCAATGAGAAAAAGGCAAATAACCCCATGAAAAAGTGGGCAAAAGACAAGAATAGGTTTTCTTTCAAAAGGAAAGAGGCAAAAGACTGATAAACATACAAAAAATGCTCAACATCACTGACCATCAGGGAAATGCAAATTAAAAACACAGTAAGCTACCTACTTATCCCTCTATCATAGTGGCCACTTTCAAAAAAATTTTTTAAAAAGGGCAATGCCTGTGGCTCAAAGGAGTAGACCACTGGCCCCAAATGCTGGAGGTGGTGGGTTCAAACCCAGCCCAGGCCAAAAACAGCAGTAAATAAATAATTAATTAAACAAAAATGTTAGTGTGTATGAGGTTAAAAAAAAAAAAAGAGGAATGGTTAAATACTATTGGTGGGGCTGTAAATTAGTACAACCTCTATAGAAAAACAATATGGAGATTCCTCAAAGAACTGAAAGTAAATCTACTATACAACCCAGCAATTCCACTTCTGAGTATCTACCCAAAGGAAAAAATGTCATTACATGAAAAAACACCTGCACCCGAATGTTTATTGCAGAACAACTCACATAGACATGGACTCAACCTGAGTGCCTATCAGCTGATGAGTAGATGAAGAAAACTTATACATGCCAAGGAATACGACACAGCCATTTAAAGGAACGAAACCATTATCCCCAATAGAAGATCCTTTTTTTTTTTCCTTTGTGAAGGATTCATTAATAATTGCCAATCAGTGTAATTCAAATAATATGAGAACGGTCAGTTGAAATGAAGATACGTAAATTTAAGTAAAAATTTGTATTACTTATCCACATGGCAGAACGACGGAGTACTGCATATTTAATATTTAATGTTCCTGAATTGAGCACCTTATTTCTCACGTGTACAGTTTATTCAATGCTGTAATGAAACTTCCATGATGCAGTAGAGTGGGATTTTTAGGAGCAGAGGTGGAAGGATCAGGAACAAATCACTTGGCCTCTCTATACTTTCAGGGAGAACTCAAAGGAATTGAAGTTGGGAGCTGAGAAAACCTTTACTTCTGAGGAGAAACTGGTTTCTCCCATCCCAGCTTCTTTCAACACACCTGTTTTCCTTCTCGCCTTCTTTAAGAAGTAGTTTTCATATGCATACCCAATTTGCTATGGTTTCAAAATGGCCATCCTATCTGCCAAAGCTAACTCAGGGCCCCACTGCCAACCAGGAACCAACTCATCCTCTCTGTTCCTCACTTCCAAACATCCCAGAAAGAAGGAAATAACAGGGCAAACTCAGCTTTTTCAATGAGGCCACACCTAGTTATAAATCACAGGGAAAGAAGTTTTTCCTCTGTTTTGTCAACTGTAGCCAGGAGTAGAATAAGATAATATAAAACTTAGAAATGGGGGGATTCCCTTAGAATAGGATGTGGCTACTAGAACTTACAAAAAAAGATATCTCCAGTAAAATATTAATATTAAAATAGTAACAGTAATAATAACTGAGCTACTATAAACATTAACACAGAAATCATTCCTACCTTGATTCAAAGAACTGAAAGTAAATCTACTATACAACCCAGCAATTCCACTTCTGAGTATCTACCCAAAGGAAAAAATGTCATTACATGAAAAAACACCTGCATTCCATTCATGCCTACCTTGTGTCAAGTATGTAACTCTCTCAGGCTCACTTCTCTGTAGATTCACGCCACCAATTGCTTTAATTTCCCTAGTTTTTCTTGCCACACAGTCTGTATCAGTTTCCCATTGCTGCTGTAACAAGCTACCACAAACTGAATAGCAGAACCAACACAAATTTAATGTCTTACTCTTCTGGGGGGGTCAAAAGTCCAAAATAGTTCTCCTTATTCTAAAATCAAGGTGTTAGCAGGGATATGTTTCTTCTGGAAGCTCTCAGAAGAATCTATTTCCTTGTCTTTTTTGGGTCATAAAGGTCACCTACATTCCTTCCCATGTGACCTCTTCTCCCTGTCTTTACCATCAGCTCTTTTTCCAACCTCTGCTTTAGTCCTTACATCTCCTCTCTTGGAGTCTCCCTCCTCCCTCTTATGAGACTTACGTCATTAAATTGGGACCACACAGACAATCCAGGATAATCTCCCATCTCAAGATTCTTAGTTACATCCATAAACTTTCTTTTACCATGTAAGTGAATATATTTCTGAGAATTAGGACATGCACATTTTGGTGGGGCAGGAGGCATTATTCAGCCTACCATAGTGCATAGTGCCTAACATAGAAGGCAAGATTAACATTGGTTTGGTTAATTTAGATAAAGCATTCATCCAAAGAGCACTCATATTTTAAATCTTAAAGTGAACAAAAAGTTCTACATGAATATTCTTTTTTTTTTCAAATTTCCAAAACTTGATGCTCCTACTAATCGCCCCAAATTTACATTTGCGGCAGTTCTGAAAATGCACTTGAACAGTTGAGAAAGGCAGAAATATGTGATTCCAGTTATCAGGTATACCTCTTCTGGTTAAACCTTGGAAAATTGACGCTTGAAAAAGAAAAGCTATATAACAATCCCACTTTGTAAAATATTCTTCCAATTTGGGGGACATAGAATTTCCCAGATTTCCAAATGTCCTATAAGCAAGCTTTAAAATGGGTAATGAAACAGAAATGAGGGGAATTCCTCAGAATGGACAGTGATGGGGATTTTCTAATTCTTTACATGATCTTCCAGAAAATGTTTAAATGGAAGACAAAACAAATCATGGCCTTTCTGAGTTAAAACCGTTTCAATTGCTTCAACAGATCATTGCACAAGAGTGAGCAAATGCTTATTGAAATTCCACCTCCTGGAAGCACCTCCAGTGCCCTCTCACTCAGAGCCAAGTCTGTAATATTAATCAGCTCTGGCTTTAAAAAAGCTGGGGCCAAACAGAAAACCTTAGTGCTATGTGGGCACATGACCCCTACATGAGATTCCTATGAGCAATTTCTCCACCTTGTTCAGGTGACTCCAATCACCCCGGTACCAACACCTCTACCCCCCAGGTTTTCTGCTTCTCTGCTCTTGGACTACAGATCTGCACAGAGCCTCCGTGAACTTCTGTCTCTCTTAGGTCAGTTTTATAAAGCCTGACATCCTGATGCATTGGTATAGGTGCATAATCATTTATCTGAAAATTCTGGGATAAATGGGGTCAGAATTTGGGGGTTTTACAAAGGAAACACAGAATGTATACCTTATATTAACACTCCCAGTAGGTTTGGGTCATTTCCACTTAATATTTCTTCAGCAAAATAGATACACATTCTCAGCAAGATTATTTAAAAAAAAAATTCCACAATGATTCAGGAGGGCTTTGGCTGCCAGTTTTATTTTTTAAAAGTTTCAGTAGTCAGAGCACTTTGGATTTTAGAATTTCAGAAAAGGGATTGTGTACCTATATTACAAGTTGGTGCGACTGGGTTGTTTTATTTTTTCCAGTTGTTTATTGTCCAAATGGAAGCTTAGTACAATTTCCAAATTCCTAAAATCAGTAGAAAGAGTTTCAATGGCATGACATGAGACCTCTCTTTTTTAAACCAACAGAGAAGTTGTAGCACAGGAAATTGAAGTGGTTTGGCAAAGTTGTAAATGGTCTAGATTGGATAATGGTTTTCTGACATAAGACAGACCCAAACTGACTTCAGCCTAACCAAATTTGTCATCTTGGGAAATTGGTGCCCTGCCTTCCTTCCCAAGTTATCATTACTCCTTCTGATTAGAAAAACTGCAGATGCTGGCATGGATATGGAGTGAGGGGAACATTTTTACACTGCTGGTGGGACTGCAAACTAATGCAACCTTTTTGGAAGGCAGTATGGAGAACCCTCAAAGAACTCAAACTAGACCTCTCCTTTGATCCTGCAATCCCATTGCTGGGCATCTACCCAGAAGAAAAAAAAAAATCCTTTAACCATAAGGACACTTGCACTAGACTATTCATTGCAGCTCAATTTACATCACCAAAATGTGGACACAGACTAAACGCCCACCAACACAGGAATGGGTTAACAAGTTGTGGTATATGTATACCATGAAATACTATTCAGCCACTAAAAAAGATGATGACTTTACATCTGGATGTAAACCTGACTTAACCTGGATGAAAGTGGAACACATTATTCTTAGCAAAGCATTACAAGAATGGAGAAATACAAGAATCCTTTGTACTCGGTTCTGATATGAGGACAATTAATGACCTAGCACATGTTGGGGAGTGGAGGATGGGAGAACAGAGAGAGGGAAGGAGGAAAAGGGGGTGGGGGGTTACAGGGGATGATACACTTTTAGGGAGTAGAACACTATTGTAAAAGGGTCTTTATCTAACACAAGCCATCAATGTAACCTGATTCTTTGTACCCTCAATGAATTCCCAACAATAAAAAAAAAAAAGACTAAGTCAGTGGAACTTGGTGGTATATACAGGAGTGTGGACAATATACTCAAGCTAACAATGACTAAATTTGCTTCTGATCTTCCTTTATTTCTCTCAGGAGATTATCCAAACCAATATAATTTGGGCCAAGCATTAGGAAAATTGCTGCGGTGGCATTCTATTGGAAAAGTTGAAGGACAGAACACTAGGAAGCAAAAAATAGATCTGTCAAGGATGTATCAAAAAGTCTTTGATGAGAATCAAAAACACCTAAACTAGGATGGTTATGAGGGGAGAAGTTAAAAAGGCAAGTGTAACGCACCATAGGTGTACTCAGCAAACAATTACACATAGAAAACAAAGAAAAGAGAAGATCCAGAGATTTCTTTTGGGTTTTAAAACTTAGGGTACGCAGTTTTGAGAGAAGGGAGAATACAGATGTTGGCTTAGGAAGGTGGCACATTGTCAGTCCACTTGTAAACTGGATGGCAAATTACCTCCTGTTCAATGCAAAAAATAAAACCAGCCAGTGATGTCAAGAAAGTGTATTCAACCAACAGCAATTACTCGTGGGCTAATGTCTTTAGTATCAAAAATGAGCCCGCTAATCTTCCACTGTCCCTATTTGAGGAAAGCTACTTGAAGTCCAAAGCTACGTATGAGTCTGTGTGTTGAAATTGTGTTTCACAATGTGCAGATTATGCCACCTTACCCAAAATGAGCATTGCAAGCGCACAAGCCTACCTGGGAATTGTTGTCATAATGGTTCTATGTAAGGGATCACATAGATTACCCCCAAACAACTTCTTGTATTAATGAAGGTTCTTGGGTGGAAAGTGTGGGGAGCCAAGCAGGTGCCCCTTGCTCATGTCAGGTGAATGCTCATTCTGCATTTGAGACCTGACACCTTATACCCTAGACACCTCCCTGCCTTCCCTATTCCTGGCCCTAGGAATAGTGTGAAATCTTTCCCAGTAGTAGTAACACTAAGTAACATTAAGTACATGGTAACTTAGTAACTATGTAACTAAAGTAAAGTAGTAACATTAAGAAGCTTTATGTTGTAGTGCAGGGGTTGGCAAACTTTTCCTGAAAAGGACCAGATAATAAATATTTGAGGCTTTGCAGGCCAGGTGATCTCTTCCCCTGGTTTGCAATTCACCCATTATAATGGGAAAGCAACACAGGCAATGTGCAATGAGTGGTCATGGATGTGTTCTAATAAAACTTTATTGACACCATTAGACTACAGGCCAGATTCAATCTTCAGGTCATAGTTTAAATAATCCTGTTATGTGGAAGTCAATTATCAATAAGCTTTAGCTTTAAACTCCAAATCTACCACTTACTAAAAATGTGGATTTGGACAGGCGCCTCTGTAAGATATGGTCATTATATCTTCCTTACTGATTGTGAGGATTAGAGAAAATGGGTGTCACTAGGGCAGTGAGTACTCTTTTTAATTACAAGGCCTAATAAGAATAGTCACTGTGCCAAGCACTTTACAAAGATTATTTCATTTGGTCTTCCAAAAACTTCTGAAGTAGTGATTATTATAGGTTTTGTTTCTACTCCTGGGAAAACTGAGGCACCAGATATGAGGAAGAGGTGTATATAGAGATAGAAAGTATTACAGTTGGCACTTAATCTCAAGTAAGAGGACTTTAGGAGCCTTGGTACTAACTCCTCTGCTAGTCAATTAGCTCTACTAATTCATCTCGAATTAAAATGCTCAGAAACATCTTGAGTTCTTCAGGGCTTTTCATAACTCATCACAGGGCTACACAACTGAAAATAGTTTAATGAAACAACTTAAAAAAATTCATCTTTAGCTTAACACTCAGATAACATCTTAGATAAATAAAACACTTATTCTGTCTTCCCTTCTGCCCTTCCCCCCTCCCCCCTCAGCAAAGATTTCAAGTTAAGGAAAACCAAAATATTATTGTGAAAGCTAATGCGAACTCATTTCAAACAATTTATCCTATAATCACTCCAAAAACTTGCCATTTCAAAGCTAAACTACAGAATAGCACACTGGATTAATTATGCCAGACTGCAGCAATAACCTTGAATTAAAGCTGCAACCTTCTATTTTTAAGAAACACTTGCCTTTCTGGTTGATGAAACCTGTCGTCCCATCAGGTAACAGACGTGACCAGGAAAGAGAAAAGCGGTAATGAGTCAATCCAAGCTGTTTGATACATTTCAAATCTTCCTCCCACAGAGTGTAGCTGCCACAAGCTACATCGCCAGTCTGGTTCTTGAAAACTCTCTCTCCTCCCTGACGGGTAAATGTGTCCCAGACACAAGGGCCTTTTCCATCTGCATCCCAGCCTCCTGAGAAAAAGAAGAAAATGAAACGGTTACACTCTTGACATCGAGAGGTGTATGTGGAATGTAAATATTTGTCACCCAAAGAACATACCTCATTAACTCAATGTACCATATTTATAACTTTAAAATATGCCTTTAAAGTAACATGCATGAGTGGGTTATGTGTTTAGCTGCCCTTGATCCCTGGAGCTGACTGGTGGCAAATGAAAAATTATTGCGTAGGGCTATAGCATAGCAGGCTTTCATGGCTCATTATCTGAAGATCTCCCAGCTGGTAAACAGAGGCAGGCCCCAGCTCAGGGATGCTGGAGTTGAAAAAGCCTCCTCCTCCTGGACATTCCCCAGTCACTACTGACACACCTGTCCTTGCACATGGAGTGTACAAGGAGTCTTGGGACCTTGTGACTGGCCCTGAACACATCAGCCCTATTTTGATACCTGGCAGTGGAGCCTGCGATGGCCCAGTCCACTATTTGCAGGAGAGGGGGCCCTAGTTTCCACCATAATTGACATGATCTTGGATCCGAAATTCACTCATTCATGCTTCCTTAATTCAACCAATATAGGCGTCAGGCACCACGGTAAGCCCAGGGGACGCCAGGGTGAACTAGATCATGCTTCATGTTCTTGGGGAACTCAGCTAATAGGCAGTTGCGAAACAGCCAGGGTGACGGCCTTTTTCTGCACAGAAACCAGGGAAGGGCCTTCACCCAAATGCGGGCTAGAGTCAGAGCACATCTCTTTCCGCTCAGTTTTCCCGCAAACCTAAAACAGGCCTAAAATACAATGTGTATACATTGAATACAATATATCCAGTGTGTTTATCATGTTTTGTGTTTCTAAAACTATGTTAAAAAAAAAAAAAAAAAACCACGTATTTTCAAAAACATATGCATATGAGGTAAAAGTATAGCAACAGGCCTGGAAATGATAAATTCAATTTGCTGGTCACTTTGGAGGAGAAGGAGGAAATGGAACGAGAAACAAGAGTGAGGGGCCTTCGATTGCAGCCCTTTGTTTCATGCCTTAAACTAGATAGATGGTATACGGTAATCTGTTTATTATTTGCATTCCCTGTGTATAAACCCAAAATATCTTCATCATAATTTTTACATTGGAAAGAGGTCACAGCTAATGTAGAAGAAAGCAAGTATGGAAAGGTTTTCCGGGTCCTCCTTGACCATCCAAGTCCGTGTATTTTGTGCACAGTGCTAGAAGGAAAGAAAGGTATATGCTCCAGTCCAAAGACCGGACAGCAAGATGAGAAGTTATGGGGTGGGACCATCAGGGACCGGTGAGATTGCTAAAAGGAGGAGCTCTTACAAAAGCAAAAATGACCATTGATATCCACGTAAGACACCAAATGTCAACATAAAGAAGCCATGAATATTGGGAGGCTCCTGTGGCTCAGAGTAGGGCACCGACCCCTTACTGAGGATGGCGGGTTCGAACCTGGCCCTGGTCAAACTGCAACAAAAAATAGCCGGGCGTTGTGGCAGGCGCCTGTTGTCCCAGCTACTCGGGAGGCTGAGGCAAGAGAATCGCCTAAGCCCAAGAGCTGGAGGTTGCTGTGAGCTGTGAAGCCACGGCATTCTACTGAGGGCGACAGAGTGAGACTGTCTCTAAAAAAAAAAAAGAAAAAGAAAAAAAGGAAACCACTCATACTACATAGTATTTTACGTTAGAGTCTTGCAATTATAGAATCAAATAATTTTATACATTCCAATGGCTCTCAAGTTATATCTCCATATGGGGTAAGGGATGGGGGAAAGAACACTGGAATTCAACTTTAGAGTGACACAAACAGGTAAGTGTTCAAGCATGGCACTCATAGTTTTGACTGATTAATAAATAAAAAAGCTTAGTCTCAGAGAGTTTAAGCAGGGGTGTGTTAGTATATGCAAATGGCTATATGTTTACAAAATGCATAGACCCATATATGTTTACTATCAATCTGACTGCTATAAAGAATGTGCAATGCAGAATTTATAAATCATAAAAAATTCTGCAATGAATATTTTTATATATTAATATTTTTAATAATAAAAAATTTTTATTTTTAATAATAAATTTAATTTTATTGAGCCTTACACTTTGACTTCTTTTTCCCTTAACCCTCAAGAGAGATCATCTAGACTTGGCAGGTGCTTTGAAATGAAACAAAGGAATGTTAAGGAATGAAACAAAGGGTTGCAATCGAAGGCCCCTCACTCTCGTTTTATTATATACAATTATTAAATTTATATTAATTAATTTAAATAATTAAATAATTAATTAATAGAATAATAAATAAATTATTAAATTTATATTAATTAATTTAAAATTATTAAATTTTTATTAATATTAATTTTGTATTATTAAATCATAGCTATGTACATTAGTGCAGTCAAGGGGTACAATGTGTTGGTTTCATATACGAGCTGAAATATTTTCATCAAACTGTTTAACATAGCCTTCATGGCATTTTCTTAGTTATTGTATGAAGACATTTAATAATTTTTATTAATATTAATATTTTTTATATTTTTTCTATAAATTCCATCACCAATTGATGCTTATGGAGTCCTCTTTTACACTTTGCCAGACTCTTATATCAGAAACCAACCTGACAAATGTAGTTCTCATGTGACTTCTACATGCTATTTTTACTTAAACTAACAAAGAAACAAAAGAAAGAAAAACAGCAAAGACATAGCAGACCTTCTCTTGTTCACCGAGGTGATCATCAAACACTGAAAGGATATTTCCTTAACTTTTTGTGCTACTGACAATGTAACAGCCACAGATGTTACACATTTTTAACTTTAATCTGCTTCATTAGCACTTTCTCTTTTAACATTGTCTATGTCTTAGATCTAGACAACCAACAAAACAATAAAACAAATACTGATTTGTAGCACCTGCCAATTTCTGTGGTGGAAATACAGCCACCCTGGCCAGGTTCAAGCAAGCAGCATATGATGGAAGGCAGAGTTAGGAAAAGATGAGCAGTGGTCGACCCCTTTACAGTGTTTCTCCTGTACACATACAAGAAATCTGGCAACAAGGCCATAGAAAATTGTAAAATTTAGTAGGAGAATTAGGAAGTAGTGAGTTTGAATATATACTAACTTCATTTTTGATATAAAATTACTTATGAGTTTATATCATTTAACTTTTAATAATGCCCATGTTTTAGATCATCTTACACAAACTGAACAGGCTCTCATGAGCCAGTACAAGCTGGCTTCCCCACATCATTGATAAGTAACTTGGCTGAGATCACAGTGTTGGTAAGTGACAGCACCAAGATGTGTATCCAGATCTTAGAAGGCCAAGTGCTTCCACCGGACCATATTGCTTTTAGTAGTAATGACTCTGGGTGATGAAGAGTTAACTGATGTGCATGCTACTTAGTTCATTAAGGCTAAAAAGTGAAAAGCACAATTTATACATTTTGAAAGGTTTTAGACAATTTCAAGAGGTAAATGCTACTTAGGAAAATGTACTTAGGTAGCATAGCTCATTCTCCATGGATGTTTGTTAAGCAAAGTGTATATCTAAACAACATTGTTTCTAGGAGATACTAAGCTGTGAGTTGAAGATTAACAATTATAACTGTGAAATGTGACCAAAAAAATTGAAAGGCCATTACTTGCTAGTACTTTCACATAAATCTTCACTAAGTGAATAATATTAATGACTCATTTGTTCATTGGAAAATTTCTCCAGTTGCAATTATGCCTACCATTTCCAGATGGACTACAGAAGCTGAGCTATCCTCCAAACTATAATCGCTGGATGGGAAATATAGGAAATATATTTTGAAATGCACTGCTCTAATCCATCAGGAAGCTAGGTAACCCAAAAAACAAAGTGAGAGGGGTATTCAGTGGCATAAGTTAGTAGTGATTCAAGCTTTTGTTCTGAAAGCACCTGCCAAGTCTAGATGGTCTCTCTTGAGGGTCAAGGGGAAAAGAAGACAAAGTGTAAGGCTCAATAAAGACGAATCATAAATGAATACGCTCACATAAAGCTGACAGTGCAAGGACTCCACGCCCTGTGCAAGAATAAACAAGAGACAAATTCTCTGCCTGCACAAAAACAGAACAAAAACTAGTTTGACTCAGATTTGAGTGAAAGGGGGAAATTACTTGTCAATTTTTGTAACCACAATTCAGCGAAACCACTAAGTGTGAAAAATGGAAAAAAAATATTTTCAGATATGGGGAGATTTTCTTCTCTTTGGATGTTACTGGAGGATAAATTTCCACCAAAACAATGATGTAAACCAAGAAAAATAAAGAACTCAGATCCAGGAAACAAGAAATTCAGCAGAGGAGATTGACAATGGGAATCCCTAGTGTTACGGACTAAACTGTGTCCTCTCAAAATTTCTATGTTGTGGCTCTAACCCCGAATGGGAATGTATTTGGGGAAGGGCCTTTAAGGAAGTGGTTATGGTTAAATGAGATTATAACAGTGGGTTATAATCTCATATGACTGCTGTCCTTATAAAGAGAGATGGAGAAAGACATCAAGGATGCATGTGCAGAGAAAATGTCACGTCAGGAAGCAGCAAGAAGGCAGCCTCGGGAGGCACTAATCCTGCTGACACCTTGGTTGTAGATTTTCAGTCTCCAGAACTATGAGTGGCTGTGTCAGCCACTCAGTCCGGGGCGTTTTTGTTATGGCAGCCTAGTGAACTAATATAGGCAGATGATCACGAAGGACGACAGCTCAGCAGCAGACCCAGGGAGCATGTGGCCAGCTGTGAGAAATAGTTCTTCAAGACTGTACGAATAGAATATCTAGTATGCTGTATTAGGGAGGATTATTACAGGATCACAAGATTAAGGGGCCAAAAGTCCCACAACCTGCCATCTGCAGTCTGAAGCTTGTGGGATAGTCCAATCCAAGTCTAAGAGCCTGGGAATCAGGAGCACCAGATCTGAAGGCAGGAGATGCTTGTCCTAGTGCAGAGAGAGCAGATTGGTCTTTCCTCACCTTTTTGCCCTGCACGTATTCAAACCTTCAGCAGATCAGATGATGCTCACCCCCATCGGGGAAGGTGATCTTTACCTAGACCACCAATTCACCAAAATAAATGCCAATCTCTTTCAGAAACATCCTCAGGTGCACACCTGGGAATAATGTTTTACCAGCTACCTGGGCATCCCTAGCCCAGTAAAGTTGACACACCAAATTAACCATTAATAAAAGAATTATTATAGAACTTTCAGCCAGCAGAAAAGCAAAATATGACAGTAAAGCCCCAGGCACGCATCACTCAGCTCCAGCAGTTTTCAACATTTTGCCAATCTTGTTTTGTCTCTGCTCCAGCCAAGCTTCCTCATTCAATCTATAACTACAGATAAAAATATTTTTCTAATTGTAGTCAAATATACAACATGAAACTTACTGTCTTCACCACTTCTAAGAACATAGTTCTGTGACATTAAGTACATTTGTACTGTTTTGAAACCATCAGTAATATCCATCTCCAGAGTGTTTCTTCTAGTATATGCCCCAAAGTTGAAATTGCTGGAGTAATAATTCTATTTTTAATTTTTTAAGGACCTGTACTGTTTTCTATAGTGGCTACATCTGTTTACGTTCCCATCAACAGGACACAGGTGTTTTTCCATCTCCTTGCTATTACTTGTTATTCTCTCTCTTTTTTTTTTTTTTTTAAAGGTAGCCATCACATTAGGTATGAGGTGGTACCTTATTGTGATTTAGATTTGCATTTCTCTAATAATTAGTAATGATAAGCACATAAAATGATGCTCAACATCAGCTAAGAATCAGAGCTACCTACTATGTTCGAATAAGAGAAAAATTACACACATAAAAAATAGATTTAATTAGCAACAAATACATGAGAAAAAAATGAATGAATGAAAGGCAAATGGTAACTTTGGAGGAAAGCGTTTTTCTGGAAAATAAAAATAATGATAGTATACCACATGGTTCAGCGATAAAGTTTTCATAGTTACAATAATAAGCATTGACTACTAATCAAAACGTGAGAACACGATGAGGGTGACAATATCGGGATCTCACGTGGGGCTAGTGAGTAGGAAGGAAGCAGGAAAGAAAGCTACCAAAGCAATGCGTTCTCACCCTTCAGTTGCAGACAATATTTACATTAAAAATGATGTAAAAGCCGAGTAACAATTTAAACCAGAGTTGTGACGTAAGCAAATTAGAATGATGGAGAAAAGAAAGTTTACTTTGTATCATGTTAGAATCAGACCAAAAAGAATTCACTTCACCTCATGGGAAGGCAATGTTATCTGTTCCCCTAGAAAATTCACATAATAGCTGCAGAAGCATGCTAGTTAGAAACACAGAAGTAAATGCAGCTCAAAGGTGTTGGCCTTGAAGAAAATAAGAGGCCAAGAATTAATACTTGGAAGAATATAAATAAGAAGTAGGGAAGAGTGATATAAAAAAACCTTTCTTTGTTGTGGGGCGGTATAGCTATCATAGTATCATTTCTGTCTTTAAAATATGCATATATATTATAAAGATAAAACTAAAATTTAAATTAGATAACATAAAGATAACTACAAGAGAAGAAAAATCAGACAGAGGTCCCAGTGAGTGAGCATTGATTTGCAGTTCCCAGGAGCTCATAGGAAAATGTGTTGGTGTCCTGTGGGTGCACCAGGACCGGGATGTGACTGGTGTCTAGTGGCCAATAATGAGGCCTCCCAAAGGCACAGTAGACAACACCCACAAGAAACGTCCAGGTCGAATACCACTAGCATGTCCCCTGGGAAACACTGATGAGAAAAAAAATAAAGAAAAATACAAAAGTGTAGGAAATGATAGAAGAGGGGCAGGGGAGAAAAAAGGAAAGGCAGCTATAGCCTTAGAAAATATAAAATAATAATACAGCAGGAAAAAGTTGAAACATATTAGTAATCATCAAATCTGTAAGTTCATTAAACATTCCTATTTGGACAAAGGTAGAGGTTAAGAGGAAAAAAGGTATTTATCATACAAATATTCACAAAAATAGATTTAGCAAGATTAATGTTATTTTAAAATGAATACAAAGAGAAAGCATTAGATGAAACAAATACTATGTTCATATTAATAAAAGTAACAGTCTACTAAAACTATATAATAATAATCATTTATGCTTCTAACAATAGTTCTGAAATCTATAATGAAAAACAACCATAAATAAAGGGATCTGTCAAAAAATCCCACCAAGACTTTCTCAAAAGTTGACAAAAGAAAAAGCGGATGTGATTAACAGTTTGTAAGCTCATTCTCTATAATACATGCCCGAAATATCTACAGAGTACCATATGTAAATGTACCTACGTATGCATGTGTGATACATACATGCAGAAACAGAAATGAGACCCACAGGGGAGAGTAAAAGAGAAGGAAATTAGTACTCCACAACAACAAAAAGTTGTTTTCGCACACCCTTGAAGTGTTCGCACGTATTGGCATTCATCTGACAACTAAACCAAAATGAGCAAAAAAGAAAGAAGGAAACAAAGGAAAAGAAGGAAGGCAGAGAGGGCGGGAGACAAGGAATGGAAAAAGGAAGAAAGAATAACAATAATAAAATCAGCCCCCACGCCACCACCTTCTCGAATCTGTCCACTTGGAATTCTTTTCTACATTCTCACTAAAGCCCAGATTAAACCAGAAATAAAAGCAGAATGATTTCTAAGGAAAATGTGTGACTAGAATTGTCTTAAGAAAAAGCAAAAACCTAAAAATAAACACCTTCGGTGCAGCTAAATACTTTAAAGTGGACTTTTTCTAAACTGGAGAGTTTACTGTACAGATTTGGAGAAACTTTAGAAAATTTGAGAAGCATTTGTCTATGGATTACACTGTTGCCGGCAGATCATTCCACTCACACAGATACAGTAAAACTGTAAAATTAAGTCAGCATTTCAAGAATCCTCACTGCCAGGAATGGTCCGAAAAAAAATGACATTCCTCAAGACATCTCTGCTAAGAAATAACGCTCCCCAGTCCCCCCATGACCAGTATCTCTAGGACTTGAAACGCAGATTACGTCCCCAGGCTGAAAGGCTTGAACACAGTCAAATGTTGCTTTTCTATCACTGTGGAACTTAACAGATGTTAGCAGCTAAAATTCAGCTTTGTCACTATGTTGAACTATTTCTTCATAGTAGGTACCAGTGACCAGACGTGAAATTAGACAATTTTACATAATTGTGTCATGAGATATAACCTCTCCAACTCTTCTCAAATATTTTGAGAGCACTGACTTGAAACCTGCCCTTTCCCCTTCTGTCTATTGAGGACACACACACATACCCCATTCCCTCTGTAGACGGAGCTACGCAGTTTGTTGGCAACTTGCTTCCTTGAAAAGAAATTGTCACGAAATCTGATCAAATTGAAATAAATATTTATCGAGTTCAGAGATAATCTATATAGCTGGTACTCTGGCAGATTCAAAGACGTTTAGATCACATGGCTGAATGACATTACTCGTGTTTCTTTCTTGTCTTTTTTCATTCCTTCTTTCCTTCTTTCTTTCCTTCCTCCCTCCCTTCCTATCTTCCTTTTTCTCTCTCTCTCCTTCCTCCCTCCCTCCCTTTCTTCCTTTCTTCCCTCACTCTTTAACACCTTCCTCCTTAACAGTACTTAAACAAGAGTCTCTAAATTGAGATTCTGAAAACAGAATTAAAATAAATCAGAAGGGCACCAAGGTGAATAATACTAAGGAACATTGAATGATGGTTAATAATCTAGTAATTACATGGATGTAATTGATAGGACGCACATGTAACCGATGATAAAGTAGAATGTCAATGACAGCACTGAGATAAAAATAGTGTTGGGGCTGCTGGGCAAACTGCAAACACTCAAAGGTGCTATCCCCAAACAGGGGTCACAACTCTTGACTTCCTCACCCACATCCAGTATGTAAATTTGTCAAGAAAGTGGAGATTAGGGAATCTCCACTGTGGAATATCCATGGAATAGGAGTCTCATGCCTTAAAGAACTTAGGAAGAAGATTATCCCCCTTTCACTCCAACCTGAAAAAAGAAAATCTTTTGACAGATTGAATACCAGCCCTTCCAAATCTGTATGTTTAATTTCTGACACCTGGTACTTTACAATATAACAATATTTAGAGATATGACTTTTAAAGAGGTGAATGAGGCCACTGAAGTAGGTAGGACTCCAATTAAAGACAACTGATAACCTTCTGGAAGGGGAAGAGGCACCAAGGATGCAGGAACATGAAAAACACCACATGAGGATGTGAGAAGGCGGCAATGTGCAGGTCACAGAGAGGAGCGTTAGGAGAAAACAAACCTACTGGCTCCTTGATCTTGGACTTACAGCCTCCAGGACTGTGAGAAACTAAATTTCTGTTGCCTGGGCCTCCCAGGCTGCCGTATCTTGCTAGAGCAGCCTGGAGAGACAGAGAGGGCAGTCAAATGACACGCT
>CAUYRH010116222.1:0-33572 GCA_963574655.1 Perodicticus potto
AGCAAGGCTCCTCGGATATGTGTGAGGGGAGGTTAGATTTGGGTTACTATTTCAACTTAGCCTGTCCACATCTGTATCCACGTTACACTAATCCCGGGGAACACTTGATCTTTGACAAACCAATTAAAAACATTCAGTGGGGAAAAGACTCCCTATTTAACAAATCGTGCTGGGTGAACTGGCTGGCGACCTGTAGAAGACTAAAACTGGACCCACACCTCTCACTATTAACTAAGGTAGACTCTCACTGGATTAAAGATTTAAACTTAAGACATGAAACTATTAAAATATTAGAGGACAGTGCAGGGGAAACTCTTGAAGGAATTGGCTTGGGTGAATATTTTATGAGGAGGACTCCCCAGGCAATGGAAGCAGTATCAAAAATACACTACTGGGACCTCATCAAACTAAAAAGCTTCTGTAAAGCCAAGAACATAGTAAGTATAGCAAGCAGACAGCCCTCAGAATAGGAGAAAATATTTGCAAGTTATGCCTCTGACAAAGGTTTGATAACCAGAATACACAGAGAACTCCAACATATTAGCAAGAAAAGAAAAAGTGATCCCATCTCAGGGTGGGCAAAGGACTTGAAGAGAAAGTTCTCCAAAGAAGACAGGCGCATGGCCTACAGATACATGAAAAAATGCTCACCATCCTTAATCATCAGAGAAATGCAAATCAAAACTACTCTGAGATATCAACTAACTCCAGTAAGATTAGCCCACATGACAAAATCCTAAAACCAGAGATGTTGGCGTGGATGTGGAGAAAAGGGAACACTTCTACACTGCTGGTGGGAATGCACACTACTACGTTCCTTTTGGAAGGATGTTTGAAGAGTACTTAGAGATCTGAAAATAGACCTTCCATTCGACCCTGTAATTCCTCTACTATAATTCCTCTTGGCATATACCCAGAAGACCAAAAATCACACTACAACAAAGACATCTGTACCAGAATGTTTATTGCAGCCCAATTCATAATTGCTAAGTCATGGAAGAAGCCCAATTGCCTATCAACCCATGAATGGATTAATAAATTGTGGTACATGTACACCATGGAATATTATGCAGCCTTAAAGAAAGATGGAGACTTTACCTCTTTTGTGTTTACATGTATGGAGTTGGAACATATTCTTAGCAAAGTATCTCAAGAACGGAAGAAAAAGTATCCAATGTACTCAGTCCTACAATGAAGCTAATTTAAAGGTCTCATATGAAGGCTATAACCCAAGTATAGCACAAGAATATGGGAAGGGAGGGGAGGGGGGAGGTTGGGGTGGGGGGAAGGTTATTGGTGGGGCCACACTTATGGTGCATCTTAGAAGGGTACAGGCAAAGCTTACTAAATGCAGAATACAAATGTCTTCATACAATAACCAAGAAAATGCCATGAAGGTTATGTTAAACAGTTTCATGAAAACATTTCAGATTGTATATGAAACCAGCACATTGTACCCCTTGATTGCACTAATGTACGCAGCTATGATTTAATAAAAAAAAAAAAAAGAAAACTAAAGATAGAACATTTGTTTTCTTCCAACTAAATAATTCCTAGGCACTCATAAACTTATTTTATTTCTCTTTTCTCATTCTTACTCTCACTCTCTCATCTCTTTCAAGGCAATGCTCATTTCTGAAGTGTTAAAATCATGTCTTTATAAAAAGTTACTTTTGCTTATTAATATGATGATATCATCCATCTGTATTCCCTTGGAGTCATTAGAAACACACTGAACATTAATTATATATCAGACTGTGATTATCATTGATGATCTGAAGGTGAATGATCCAATTTCTGTCTTGAAGAAGCTCTCAATCTAAGAGAAGTGATAGATTGATGTGTACATGTGTTCAATTAGTAAGTGACAGCATAAAACAATACAATAGGTATAGAAGGGGAATATAATCAATTTCAATCAGATGAGACAGGAAGGCCTCCAAATTCAACCATATTTTTGTAAATCTATCATATTGTCACTTGACTTCAAAGTTTTACAAGATATCATGAGTCAAATCTCAAAGTTTAACAACAAAGTATAAGGCTTTATAGTTAGTCCCTTTTCATAAAGGAGCCTATTAGCTAATTTTATATTCATGTGGAATCTATAAATATTAATAGAATTAGGTTGTAAGCTAGAATTCTAATAAAAGGAATGTGAGGATAAACTTGAAACCAAAAGAATGTGAGGATAAAACTTGAAACCAAGTTTTAAAGGAGTATTTTTGAATCACAAAGCAAAACTCTTTTATAGCCCCCAATGCCCAAACAAACAAACCAAACCAAACCAAATAATATTTTTTACCTCCAAAAAAAGCAATCAATTTGCATGTTAGGGCTTAATCGTCTCACTTATGTACAGGATCCATAGACAGTATATGATGGTCCACTCTGATGGACCTTGTCTCTAGGACACTTAGAACTAAGAAGGAAGCTTGGCTGCATGGAATCACACTCAGGGGATCTGTGACTAGTTCTTTAGTTAATGGTGTCACTGTCTACTTTCTGTTGCTCATTTTGATGTGGTTCTTTGGTCTTATGTTATTCCCAACTTGGAATCTTGAGTCAATTGTTGAGCTTTTTGGTGCATAAGGCCCCACTCAAAATTATCCCAACCCTACATGCAAAACAAAGTGAGATAAAAAGCAAAGGAGCTTCTTCAGGATCTGAAGTCATGAACTCTGCTTCCTTATCAGGCAACTGATGATACATTTTGCAGATTTTGGTCTCCTCATGTCTTGACATCAATTAACTCCTGTTCCTTCACAGTTAGCTGATGTTCCTAAATCAATCATCCCTATTTGCAGGTGAAACTATCTGGCACCAGTAGCCTACTTTGCTGGCCATTGCATCCATACAGTGTACCTATCATCATCTTCATTCTTGGTCCTGCTTCTCCTTACACATCCTTGTTCGACCAAGAATAACATCTCCTTCTTAGGAATCTCACTTTCCAGTTTTCTATTATGTGTTTTGTTTATGTTTATTTAGTGTATGAATACTCTGATCTTATCATCTTTTAGGATTTATGTAAAGACAATAGAATAGCTGTTCTATAGTTAATTTCTTAGTGAGTTTCCTGTAAGTTATATTACTGCTCTTAGAACACAAGTAAAATTAGTAAAATTCCAACTTAAAAAACCTTCAGGATGAGATAAAATGAAATTTGCTACTATCTCTTAATGTCTTTAAAGTGATAGGCAATAAGAAAGCTGCCAAAATCAGAATCAATCCTAAAAAATTATTTTTGCTGGGAGTGATTGAAAGGGAGCATAGAAAGATGTCAGGCTGACAGATGGATTACTGCTATTTCAGATTTGCAACCAGAAAACAAGGCCAGGCTATGGATCTTGGTGTGAAATTACAAGTCTTCTATCTATTTCAGGAGATCACACTGGAACAACTTATTTTATTTCCCAGTCATCCCCCATTTCTCTTCCATACACAGCAGCTGCTATACCTGATGAGAGCTGGTCAAGGACAGTGTTAGAGTTATATTCTTCCAGACTTTCCTTTTACCAGCCATTTTTTTAAAGTGTAACAGCTTATAAAAGCTGAGAATCTTGTAAATATATGTTGCTCTATGATAAAGAGGTAATTCCTAAGACTGGATTGTCATTGAAATGAATACTGTCTTTAGCACTGTCGAGCATCTCCTCCTAGGTTCATCTTTCCTCGGGCTGATCTCACTTCCTACATGTCTTTATTCAGGGATAAATTGCTGCCTTTACTCAGATTGCCTGCCTCAGGCATTCTTTCATTTTCTGACCATTTCCATATGAACGTACTCCCATCAAAATTTATCTTTCATATTTCCTGACACCAATAAAAAGAGATATGCTAGGTCCAAGCTCACACTGGGTTTAATAGTTGAGAACCTGCTTTATATATTTCTCCTCCAGAGTTATTTTCATTTAAACAGATGGCTACTGAAACACATTGCCTTAATGTAATATAATGTATGTAAGAGTAGAAATTTAGACTGTGCAGCAAGATTGTATTGCCCCATCTCAAGTTACACTACAGTGGTGACTATTACCTCTATAAATAAAGCTGGACTTATGCTTTGATCTTCAAAAATAAAAGCCTATATTCTGCTTCAGCTTAGTTATTTTTTATTCAAATGCTAGTTTTCCTGGATACATATGTATTATGTTTTTTCACTCACCTTGATATTCTGATAATTTTAAATATTTTAAATATTTTTTGTATTCAAAATTTGGTGTTTTGGTCTGAGATGATTCCAATGTTTGTTCATGAATCAATGAAGTTAATAGCAAACTTGCAAAATGGTTCTAAGCTTGCAAAAACAATATTATCTACCTTCATTTTCTGAAATCAACTAACTTAAAAGCCATCAGCCATGATAATATAGCACATTGTCATCAAAGAGTAGTCATGAGAATGTGGTTCTACTTCGTCTTAGTGATGTGTCATTGAGAAAATGGCATCACCACTCTCGGTTATCTGAACATTGAAATTTGCGTTCAGTGATTCTTGAAAGTTCTAGGTCCTAGATCCTTTTGCATATCAGATGAAACTATGATCCATCTGTCTGTCACACACATAAACACCACAATTTTTGCATATTTTACTTAAATTATTTGTTGTAGCATCATAGGTATCAGTGCCAGCCCAAGTTTGTATTCTACTTTCACCTCTTCCTAGCTCTGCATCCTTGGGAAAGTTACTAAGACTTCTCTGAGCATTAGTTCCTTATCTATTAAATGGGGACAAATAACACTTCATAGGGTTATTGCCAATTTTAATATATGGAAAAGTACTTAGCTCAGTGTCTGGCACATAGATGGCCTTCAATAAATAATAAGTAAAAAAAAATCATGAGGCCAAAAAACAACTGGATTTAATGAGCTCTAATGGTATTCAATTTTAAGTAACATATTTACCAAGCAAACATCACAGAAGTTTGTTTTTCAAAATATTCTTTGGGAAAATAATTAGCTGATATGCTGGGGAGGTGTTTCATTAAGCAAATGGGGGAAGCCCTGATGGCTAGGTCTCCCTCTTTCAAATTACAATGCTCATCTCATAACATGTTAAAAGTTCTGATGTCTTCTAGAATAAGTAAAGCATGGTAACTTGACTTATCCAAACATTCCTCAAACACATCATTGGGTTAACCACTTTCTTTCCCAAATCCTATTATTTTCTCCAAGAATTAGTGCACCTGGACACACTTCAGAAAATGCTCTTTTGGTCTAGTATTCTTTTCCTCTTTTGCACCTGGACACACTTCAGAAAATGCTCTTTTGGTCTAGTATTCTTTTCCTCTTTTCAGTCTCATCTTCCTTTAGGAATTACATCCTCAATTTATTGGAGGCCATTGTGGACCAATGACATTAGTATTGCTGGAATATTGACTCACATATAAAAATAGCTATGCAAGATGGATGAACATAGTGTATGTTTTGTTCATATTGACAAGGCCTAAAACACAGTCCAATCAATCAATCAAAATTCTTTGCACTTTGAACACCAACTGCTAATTATACTTACTGTCAAATGTAACAAGAGGCTCCTGGACAAGATAACAGTCTCACAGCCTGCAAATATTAAATAATATATTTCACACATTTTTTCATCCAGAGAAATTCCCAAGATGGCTCGTGTCTATTTAGCTACTTCATCAAAGTATTTAAATGAGAGTTATGAGAAGCAATTTGGAAACTATAAGTAGCTATAGAATAGCTACATCTGTCAGGTTAGGGATACCCATCTCATACCAAATAACCAGGAACCGGACTCAAATCTACTAAACACTCAGAAAATTTCAAATCCCTTTTCTTTTAGGCCATCTACACCATCCACGAATTTTGCTGGTTTCCTTTGTCTCTTTTTCTAGACAAAGATAGTATGTTTGTACTAGTGACTCTAATTTTTACCAGAAACTTAGACTACAGAGGCAGAAAATAAAATACACACACTTTTACATAGTGAGAAAAAAAGGTTCATAGAAAAACCCATGAAAACCAAAACATAGAAAAGAAAATACAACTCAGTGAGGGGAAGTAGGTTAGCACTGGGGTTAAAAGAATTGAGTGTTTCACCCCCAAATAAATGTTTGAATGTTCATAGGAATTATTATTTATGAGGAAAAATGCTTGACCTAAAAGAGAGAGGACTTTTCAAAATTCTGTCACATACAAACAACATACCCTGGAAACAAATAAGTCCACCTTCTAACTTAGCAATGTAACTGGATGGACGTTCTTCTTTTCCAATAATACCAAGCAAACTACTAGAACAATTTTTTGCCATATGGCTATATTTTACAGGCAATTTCAGGATGGGATTTCTAATAAATGCTTTCCATGGGTAAAATTTGTACATTAAAAAATGTCCATTAAGGCAAACAATTCCAGCCCGTTTTCAGCCTGAGTATTCTACAGACACCAGTTTAAATTGCTATTATGTTTTTTACCAGTTGCTCAACAGGATTTTGTTCCATCAAAAAGGCACACAAATAAAAAAAATATTTGAAGTGACTTGCACTACATCATAGCTGCAAACAACAAAACGTTTTAAAGGTCTTTTGTATAACGTATTGCGAGTTGCCAGCTGTTTTTCTGATCCATAGAGCAAATCCCGTACTGAAAGACGGCTGCCCAGAAGGCACGGGCTGACATTGATTTGAATCCACCAGTTCTCCTGGTGGATCAGATGGCATCTCAGCACTGGAATCAGTATTGCTATCACATACTCATCTGTCGCCTCCTGGGACAAGAGCTGCAAGAAATATGAAGGGAAATTGCTCCCGTTAGGGGATAGCTACATTCATTTCTGTTAAAAAAAAATAGCCAGGACCTATAATGTGCATGTTAAAATGATGCCCAACTGTATAAAAGGAATCTATCCTTTCCTGCCCCAGTATTAATACGCTTAACAGAATAATGTATTATTTCTCCTTCTCAGCCCTATCTGTATCCTTTCTTGGGGTTGAGCTAACCATGTTGTTTTCAAGGCTGTGTAGAAGCATTTTGTTCTCTTAAGAAACTCATACCCAAAAATGGTTGAGAGCGACTGCCACTTCTGCCTTCATGCCTGTCTCTGTCCTCCTGAGTTTACCCTTGGAAACAAGGAGTCATACATGTGTATTTATTCTCTGACTTCCAGGATAGTCCTTTAATTTGAAAGACTGAAACTGTATTGGAGAAGCGAATCAAGAAACTTGAACTCATTTTCTAAGAAAAATAAACTGACTTGACTTAAGGGAAAGCAGTGTCATCCTCCTCAGAGTTCATTAGCCCATGCTCTTTAGTTTCTTCACATTAACAGCAGGACGTTGACTTCCAGTAAATGTGTGTGAAGCTTAGTGATGCAAATCCATCTGACTTAGCCCTAGGTTTACAAGGAAAGCAAAGTCCTCACCGAAATCACACATCTGCAGCCCTGCACTCATCCATCTAACCGCCCACCCATCCATCCCACAAATATTTATTGAACTCTTCTTACATATAGCCATGAACAGACATATTGGCAGAGCTAACCATGAAGGAGGAAAGTGGGATTATTCATAGGCTGTGTTACCCTAAAAACACTGAGATTTGGTGACAATCAGTGCTGCTGTTTCTATAAGGTTTACTTTAATTCTAAGATTTGTTCTATGCCATGAAAATGCTCAGGAAAATCTTCTTCAGTTTAAGAATATAAAATAACATTTACAAAAGCAAAGATAACACTTGGCCTATAAGACAAAGCCTGTCCAATGATCTTAAACAAAAGAGTATTTTAACAGAAGACTTCATAAATACACTTAATATATGATAATAGTAAATAGGGTGATGGAGGTGTAAAGAAAAATGATGTCTACATGACAAACTGTTGACCAAGTAGTTCATTCAGAAAAAGTAAAATACATTCTCATGAGTCCTCAGACCATAAAAAAAGATGGCATTAAATGCAAAGCTTGTTTAGTAAAAAAATAAATTCAATCGTCACAGTAGCAAGTGCCCCTTGGGAATAACAGGTCATTAGAAGCTTTTAAGATTCTCATAACAGATGACATTCCCTTAGGTCCCTTTCAATCACAACTAGGTCCTAATCATTCTCTTTCTTGGGCTGCTTTTTTAAAAGTCAGCAGGCTGCAGTATAATATATCTTGACATCATAACCTAAAATATCAGTTCAGCTCAATTGTTATGCAAGTAATGTGGCTCTGCAAATGACTGCTGGGAGAGAGGGTGCTGCCAACTGAAGAGGAAAATGCAGGCCACGTCCACTCCCTGCTGCCTGTGGCTTAATCTAAAATAACATCTGTGAAGGAACATGTGACACTGCCATCCGACAATGCATTTGATGTGCAAAAGTATCTGTAATGCAATTCCTAGTACAAGGAATCAGGACTCAGAAGTTTCTGCCCCTGCCAGTCTGTTCCTCGGCACTCCACCTCTGCCCAGCTCCCTTGGAAAAGCAACGTTTCACACTGTTCACTCAAATTAGGATTCTAATACCAGGGAATAGTTTTCTCTCACAGGGACACAATTATTAAACCCCCCTAGGGCCTCAAGCTAAAACATTTGTCTCTGTGCAACTTCCATTCAAACAAATATTTAATTGCGAAAAGTCCATTTTGTAATTAGTATCCAGGCATATGATACTCATGAAGTATAATCCTTTGTTTTTTTTCCTTCTTCTTCTTTATAAATTATCCCAGGACATCAAAAACTGTGTGGATCACAGGAGTTGTTGGGCAAATAATTCATGCTGAGAGATAAAATGATGATGAAAGGATTTTGGAGGAACAGAACCTGGGAAATGTCTCCCCATGCACATACCCAGAGCATGCCTGTGTCTCCTTTTAAGGATTAAAAACACTGGAAAAACTCCGCATATGTATATGGATGTCAGGATAGCGGGAGAATTTCTTGAAAGTCTTATATTTCCTTCATTCCTCAGCATGCACTGCCAAGATGTCTTTGGCCTTGATAATGTGTCTATTATCAGTAACCACTCCCTGTATATTAATAAGAAGATTCATGCTGCCTAACTGCTAAATGAGGCTGAGATTAGTTACAGCATTATATAAGCCCCCATTTTCATACTTATCACAGCACAAGGTTTCAAAAGTACCTGGTGCAGAGTGGGCACTCGATAAAATGATCATCATTTTTGAAGGAAAAAAGGCTAGAAGATGGAGCCGAATGCAGTGTTTTATGCTGCAGCCGTCACATTATCTACAGCTGGGGTACTCTGATAAGGTGGTCCAATTCTGTGGTGTTTCAACAGGCTGCTGCAGTGGTCTACCTGGTCTTCAGTCACAAGCTGGCATGATAAAAGGGCATGTAACTGGCTCCTTGAGAGGATGTACCCTCAGGTCTGGTTTCAGGAAATGAATGAAAGAAATGAATGAATGAATGAGTGAGCGGTGTATTTCATTGTGGCATGTGCTGCTGTTAGTCACAGCTGGCAAAACGTTGTAGTCAGTGGGGTAGGTTTTAGGCCCAGCATGTTCCGCTGTGTCCTCAAGCACACAGGAATCACAGCCTGGGTGTCCAGGAGGAAGCCAAAATGGGCTCTAGGACCAGCCAGTCAGTCCGTATCACTAGGGGCAAGGATGGAAAGGTCTAGCTGCTCTGGCTGTTTGGTCCACGTTCCTGCTGCCACCCTCACACCTCCACCTGCAACATCTGTGACAGTCTTGTCCCTCCCCAGCAGAGTCCTGGCCCACAGACTCAGATCAGATTTCTCCCCAGTTTCACTCCATTCTCATTTCCAGTTCCACCAGGGCAGGCTCGGCCCTGCGTCCCTGGTTCCAGGTCTGTATTCTAATTTCAATTCCAGGCACAAGGTCTATGTCCTGCTCATGTACCTAAATGCAGATGTTAGCTCCCACCTGGTACCCATGCCCTCTGGGGTCAGGGTTGATCAGCCAGGGGTCCCATCAGGAAATAGCACACTCAAAGTGGGTGGCACAAGGAGTTCAACATAAAGACCACTGAATGAAGGATGGGGAAGGTTCACGGAAGCATACCAAATAATGCAGGACTGGACCTGGGGCTGGGCCAGGAGGGGCAAGAGGAAAGGTAGGAGCAGGACCCTGTGGGGAGGGAGCTAAGCCCACCCTCCTCCCTCTCTCTCCACCCCTGATCCTCTGCAGCTTCCATTGGGAAAAGGCAACAGCAAACCACGGGCAGTGGGGCCCTTTGATCCTGTCCTGTGCAGAGAGCAGAGTGAAGGCAGGTGGAGAGTAGACCTGGAGGGGCAAATACACCCCACAGCCCCCTCCTGTGGGTCTGGCCCCCGAGGTCCTTCCCTTGTAGCCCTGTTGTCATGGCTGAGCCGCTACTGTCAGGTGTTGGACTGACAGCCTGCTGGGATTCCCAACAGGTGCTTCTAGAAAGCCCTCCCTAAGGCCACCTGCCTGCTCACTTGGCACTCCTCCTGTTCCCTATTTGGAAGAAGAATAGCTCTTGTAAGACAGGGCCATTTAATTTGTAAGGAGACGCAATGTAGTGCAAAGATCATGGGCTCTGAGGTCAGGAAGATGTAAGTTTAAAATTCCCATTTGTCATTTTTAGCAGCATGACCTTGGCCAATTTAGATTCTCTGAACCTTCTTTGTAACACAGGGCTAATAAAACCCATATTCTCCATTGGACAGGGTCATTTGGAAAATCAGATGAAGAAGTCTGGGTGAAAGCAATTTATAAACCTTACAATATCATACAGAGCTGGAGTGGTCTCCTGGTCTCCTACCAGCCTGGAGGATGAGACCATTCCAATACAACCGTGCACAGAAAAAGCACAGAGTAATTTCCTCCCTTGTTTTCATAAAGATCATTTACTGAAGTCTTTTCATTACTATTCTAGCATCCACATTTACATAAATGCTGGCAGACTGTACTGTGTATTTTTCTGGTTTCTTTAATTTGCTGTTTCTAAACCTTCCTGTCTCAACAGCTATGCCCAATAGCATCATCCAGGTGCCATGGTAACTGGTCTTTCAAGGAAATGTACTGAACCGCCAGGCAGCGGCATGCATCACAGGTACCAACTGGGACTCTATGCTGAAAGACACCATGCGATTCTTCCTAAGTCCACAGCTCTGTGCAACATTCTTGCAGTCAGAAGCTACAGGCAGAGGACCAGTGTTCTGGTGTACCATACTGTTTGTCCCCACAAGGAGTTTTCTTAATCTGGAGACCAGACTTACACATCTGCCACTAAGGGAAGGGAAGTGGTATCAGCGTGATGACAGCATCACTGCCTCAAGTTGGAAGACACCCAAATTGTGAAAGCTGAGTTTGGGAGTCTTGAACTACAACAAAGAAGGGGAGAGCAGAAATTCCCATGGCAGGGTGCTTCCTTTTGCATTTAGTATGTGTTCAGACATGACAAGAACATTAAGGTTTCCAATTTAAATTCTTTGTGAAACTGAAGAACAGCATTACCAAGAGGTATTGTTCAGAAAGCCAAGTCCCTTGAAGTTCTCACTGTCTCCCACCAGCATCTCGGGGTTCCAGGAACAGAGCAGGAGGAAGTCTGGCCAATTATTCTGCTTATTGTCTGACATCTCAAGACCAACAGTGTCTTTACTCCTCACCTAATCTTGCTCTACTTAGATGACTGATTTGTTTAGCACATCTTCTGAGCATGTATGAGTATGCTAAGAGCTCATACACTTGCTCCCCAGGCTGCCAAATGTCTTAGTCTTATCCTCTTTTGTTCTTTTCAATTTTACACCATCATCGCCTGGTCTGTAAGTAAAACACCCTTTCATAAGCCTCCTGGGCATACTCAAAAACACTCCATCTCACTAGGCCTGGTGGCTCACACCTGTCATTCTAGATCTTTGGGAGGCTGTGCAGGGAAGATTGCTTAGGACCAGGAGTTCAAGACCAGCCTGAGAAAGAGTGACACCCCATCTCTGCAAAAAATAGAAAAATTAGCTGGGCACGATGGTGGGCACCTGTAGTTCCTGCTATTTGAGACACTAAGGCAAGAGGATTGCTTGAGCTCAGGAGTTTGAGGTTATAGTGAGCTCTGATGACTCCACTACACTTTAGCCTAGGAAAAAAATAAGACCTTTCTCTCAAAAATATTTATATTTTTGTATACATTTTATGTATTTGTGTGTGTGTGTATATATATATACACACACACACATACACCATCCTTGTGAAGCTTGACCACTACTCTTCTGAGCCTAACACAGATGACTTTGCTTTCCTATCTCACCTTGAACTTCCCCATCATTCTTTGCCCCTTCTGTTCTCACTAATTATTCTTGAACAATGTCTTACCTCTCCCCCTTCATCCCCCCAAACAGAGTGAATCTAAAAAGCCTTGATTTTGTCCCTCTGTATTTTCCTCCCTAGAAATGCCACCTCCCACTGCCGCCACCACCTTCCCTTTCTTTGCCTCATTGCTCATGGGTCACCTGCTCCCCAGAGGCATTTGCAACCCCAGTTAGGATCCTGACCTTCCTTGAAGTAATTCTTAAGATGGAGGTGTGCAGGGGGATCCACTGGGAAGCCTCTGCTGCTATTTCTTTATCCAGAAAAGGAAAGAATTGCAAACTTATTAATATTTGATGTATGATTTGACAGCATACCTCTTAGTGATTTGTAAGTATATATGACTTGCTTATTGAAGAAGACAGACTTGACACAGGTGAAATTAAACAAGAAACGAATGTTTTTTTCAAAGTGCTGCCTTCTAGTAAGCTCTTTGAACGATTCCCTGCACATGGGGCAAGTCTTAGCCTGGTCATACCCTTTTCCAGGCACTTTGGTGATGTCAAAGGTCTCTTCTTGCCCACTAACACTTTCCTTCTGCAGCCAGGCTGACCAAGTCTTAGCCCAACTGAAGGGGTAGTGAGAACACTCACTGTTCCCCCTCTGGGATCTTCCCTTCCTTCTCTGAGGCTCCTGCCTTCTTAGACTCTGATGGGGAAGAATGGAGCGAAAAGAGCCTTTTCAAGACTCCCCTTCTCTAGCTGGGCATGCTGGCTCATGCCTGTAATTGTAGCTCTTTGGAAGGCTGAGGTGGGTGATTGCTTGAACCTAAGAGTTCAAGACCAGGCTGAGCAAGAGCAAGACCCCATCTCTACTAAAAATAGAAAACTAGCCAGGTGTGGTGGCAGGCCCCTGGAGTCCCAGGTCCTCGGGAGGCTGAGGCAAGAGGATCTCTTGAGCCTGAGAGTTTGAGGTTGCTGTGAGCTATGATGACACCACAGTAGAGATCCAGGGTGGGAGAGTGAGACTCCATCTCAAAAAATGAAAAAGAAAAAAAAAAAGGACTTCCCTTCTCTATGGAACAAGGAAAGTGAAAACTATTCATGAAGCACATACTAGGTACCAATAAAAGTAATGACCCAAATGATTGTGTTTAATTGTCCTAGCAATCCTAGCAAGGCTTCCTCTTTCTACAGAGTGCTCAGCATGCTTCTGTAACTTGCACAAGGTCCTTTGGTTATTGGTGCTGGGCTCTGAATGCTGCTTGCACCCCCCAAATGCCACACTCCTTCCAGACTGCGGTGAGGCTTCCGGACCTGCAGTAGCCCTACTCTCCATCTGTTCCTCCGTCTAACCATATTTTCTGGAGCGCCTCACCCTCCTTCTTAACTTTGTACGTTTACTTGTCTTGCAGAGCACACGGACACACTCCCTCCTGCTTCCGTGGACTCTGCACACCAACCTCGCATGTTTCTGTGAGGGGCAGAGACCATGAAGGAAACAGGAGAGTGGTCAGTGCACTGGAAGGAGAACACACAGCTTGAAGAGCCAGAAAGGTTTACAGCAGAGAACATAATCCACAAGTCAGAGCAATGCAGAGAAGAACGGATAAGGACGCGAAACTGTCTACTGGATTTCCCAATTAGGGCAGTACCATTTGTGATTTTGGTGCAAGGAGGGGTTAGGTGCAGAACCCAGATCCCTGAGTGTTCAGGAGGGAACCGGTGGTGAGGAAATGGAAACAGCATGAGCAGAATTCTCCTTCGAGAAGTTTATCTTTGAAAAGTGGTGGGGAGAAATTACATAAAACCTGAAAGGCAATATTTTTGAGGCTGGAACATTTTTAAGGCTAGGAGGGAAAGAAGAAAGGAAAGAAGGGAGGGAGGAAGAAATGCATAGCATGTGGTGACATTTATAACAGATTTGTTTTCTTCTTGCTTATGTCTCTAAAATTCCATGACATACTTGCCCTGGGACTATGATGACTACAATGATATTGAACAGACTTTTCTGTCATTAATGTGCTCCCAAATCCCTCTGTCCCAAACTCTCCAGTTTAAAGGACTTGTATTGTTTAAATTTTCCTAAAAACATTACATGCAGTAGAAGTCTCTTTTGTATGTATGTTTGTCGTTTTGCATTTGCCTTTCAAAAACCTTGAAAAGGGGAGCTTTGATCTACTGAAGCATTCGACTGGCACCCAATGCTTCCTGAGTACTTGGGAAAATTCTTCAGCCCACAGGCCAGGGCAGGGAAGAAGTTAAATATCTCGGCAGTTCTGAGTCATGCCAAGGAGTGTGGGACCGATTATCTTTCTCTTGAGTGCCAAACCCTGTTAAGGGAACATGAAGATGTAAGTTGCAGAAGTGGATCAACCATGATGGGGTATAATTTACCAGTTGCCTTGTTGTAAAAGTAATGGAGGTCCTGGTGCTGGGAATATTGTATGTATGTAGGCCTGTGATCTATCTCCTGGCCTCTGTGGTGTGTTTAAAGGCCCTTGAGGGATGGAAGTCAAATTCTGATGTCATTACCTCTTCAACAGAGCAAAGGTTAAAGCGCTCCACCTAATGTAACTTTGCAGTTTTATATGGCAAGATGCTGGAGGTGAGTTCTTAACAATCACTCTTTGATTTAAAGATACGAGCATTCTCTTAGGGCCCTGACTTGGTCTCTAGCAATACCAGCTTCCTCAGTGAAACATGGGCAGTGACAGATGGTTATTAGCACAAAGAAATCTCCCACAGGGCTCGAGGAAGCTCAGAAGGTCCACACGTTGAACCAGAGTCAGTGAATTCCCAAAGTTTAGAGGTTTCCAACCCCAGAGGGCAAGGGGATTAATGGGAGAGAATCAGGGAGCAAAGGTCAAAAAGCTACAGGCAATGTGGTCCAAGTTTATTAAACAGCCTCTAATTAGGAATTGGTCCTGTAAAAATGGACACAGGCATAGGTCAATATCTCACAGCAGAGTCCTGTAACCAAGAAAAGCAGCACAAAACCCATGTGGATAAACAAATGTAAAAGGAAGAACTCCTCCCCTCCCCAAACTCCACCCAGAGAACTTCATGCTCTGGGTGGGTGGGAGGAAGTATACGTGTGTGTGTGTGTGTGTGTGTGTGTGTGTATGGGTGAGGGGTCTTTTGTTGTCAATTCAGGTCTTTTCTGGTCAGCTCAGGCAAGAGGTTCTACTGAAATCAAAATATTTCTTAGTCTTTCAATTTCTTGGGCATTTTCTATGTAAATAATGTTGATAGATTTTAATTTTTAAAATAAAGTCTAAGAACTTCTACAAAGGCCAGGAAGGGGTTTCCAACAGTTTTGTTATTGGTTGTTATCCTAAAGCAAGAGAGAACAGAGCATCAGGGAACATATTCTCATTCCAAAATGCTTCTAAATGCATCAGCTTTAATGTATGTAGTGTGTGTGTGTGTGTGTGTGTGTGTATGTGTGCGTGTGTCTGTATTTACACACCCATCTACACACAGCATTTTCTCTAATTGCAATTTAGGAAGAGTAACTTGTAAATACAAAACTACAGAAGAAATTAGAAATGGATATAAACCATTCTTGGAATAAAATGCAAACCCAGAAATCAAATGAGTACCCACAAAAATAAGCCTTTCCCCATTTCTCACCACAGGAAGGCAAGTAAGCATCTTTTATTACCAAGACAGATGCCAGGTGATTAATTAAAAAAAGCCTCGCAGAAATGTTCAGAAAATGTCTAATGAAAACGCTTGCTTTCTGCAGAGAAATAAAGGTGAGGATGGCAGTGCATTCATGCTGCATGCTCTGTACCCGGCAGCTGGCGGAGAGAAGCCAGAGATGACATCAATGGAGGGAACCCGAGAGACAGTGAAGAAGGTACAGAGAAGATTATTATTGCGACTGACTTTTTTTTTGAGGGCAAGAGAAGGAGATTGGAGTGGAATCACAAAGAAGGTCATTACAGCACAAAGTTACATCTTCAGACTTTTACCAGACATAGTAGAAATGCCAGTGGAATGGAAAAACATAAGAAAAATGCATAACACAAATTGCTATTGAATAATTAAGGCCAAGGGTAGACAGAATAAAGGAATATATTGCCAACTATTTCAATAAAAATATTCTGACATATGAAGTTGAATGCATGTGGTCTCAATACTGGAAGAGGGAATTCAATTTTGAATATAACTTTTAAAAATATACTTTAAACAATACTGTAAGAGAGAACTTTCAAAAGCATATAATTTGTAAGATGCAAAGTTTTCCGAATATATCCCACACTTTCAGATGTTTCTAAATGGCCTGACTTCTAGTTGGCCAAGTGTGCCAGCAGCCCAGTCATCAACCATGTGACCTGGGGAGAGAGGTGTCTAATTAAGGTTCTCGAAAGTCTGCAGTCAGAGACCTAGAGTTTTTTAGTTCCATTTCCAAGGCATTCTTGTGGGGGTGAATATGCCACCCCCTCTGATCTCTGTGCATTTGGAGGCCACGCTTGGCTCAAGCCTCATTGTTCCATGTCTTCCCAAGGTGTCAGAGGAGGGGATATCCCAGAAGGCCCAGTGACCAGGTGCAACTGGCCTGACATGACTTCCAGCCGATCAAACACATCTGCTTGGGGGAGTTACCAGTGTATTTCAGGGTATGTCAAGAAAATGTGGCAGGCCAGTATTAAAAACAAACTAACTAACTAATAAAAAAACACTATCTGGAGAGTTGTATAAAGATATAAAAACAAACATCATAGCATTTTGGTTCTTTTTGGTATTTTTCTTTACAGTGAGCCCAAAAGAGCAATAAATATACATTGGCCAGAACTTGAGCACTAAGCAGAGTTCCAGGAAAGGTTGCTTGAATTAAAAAAATGAATCTCTTATTTGATAAAACAAAAGTCTTTGAAGTCTATGGGAAACTGACTTCCCCATGATGGGATATGCAGAGGTAGGCAGAGCTGTATTGAATTGCAGCCATAGAGTGAAATTACTAAAATATCACATTGGCAGTTGGTAAAAAAAAAAAAAAAAATCCATACAAAGGATTTGAAGACTTGGGGAGAAGTAAACACTTGGTCCTCCCTGATTTATAGAGCTTTCCTAACAAAAGGTCTCTCAGTGAGGTCTCTGGCCTGAACTGCAGCGATTGCTGAATCTCAGGGGGTGAGAGCACCCGGTAATGGCAGTGACTGGCCTTTCCCCTAAGAAAAGTCTGTCCCGGGGTCTGCCCATGACATTGTTCAGCTCACACCGCAGTCAGGCTAGTCCCTAGCAGCAGTCAAACAAGAGGGCCCCATGGCTAAAAAGACTCATTAGAAAAATAACAGTCATTGGAAAAATACCTAAGTGGTAGCACAATCCTTCTCTTACTCTCCTTTTTCCGGCTGGTAAGGAAATATGTGCATACAATACAAATATCACTTTTCTCTTCAACTTAACTGAATTACATATTTTATTGCCCAGTGGCTTAGGCAATAAATGTTACTGAAAGAACTAATTTAAGATCTGAATTTATTTTAATGAGTCCTTGTAATATGGCAGCAGATGTGAGTCTGCTTACACGCAACCTGTACCTGCTAAGAATCTCAATGATGTCCCAAACATTTAGATCGCCAGACAAGACGGTCTTTACATGCTATGAAGAGAAAGAGGAAGCCAGAGGAAGAGGGAAAGAAGGAAGCAGACTTGTTTGGTTCTGGATTGGTCTGGATGTGTTTTCCTGCACGCGCAGCCTGGAAGGTGGGGTTTCAAGACTGACAGCTGTTGTTAACTCCTATGGAAGAGTAGATAACCTTGCGTGGGATCCATACTCAGATTCTGGGCGGCAGAGTAATGAGTCCCCCTGGAATGAAAGCTCTGGCCTCTTTGTTGTAACTATTGATCTACTGTAGAGTCCTGATGTGATTTAGATGAGGGAGGAAGAGATAATGGCATTGATTATTCTATTTAGGAAGCAGACTAAGACAGAACTCAGGTACAATACAAGAACAGAAAAAAAAACCCCATTCAATCTCCTTGTCTTTTTTTTTTTTGCAGTCTAAGTCAACTCAAGGTGGCCGTGGTGACGGGGGAATACATTTTGATAAACACATAGCTTTGAATTTCAGGGACACTTTGGTATAACAAAACTAAAATGCTGCTTTTGCTGTCCTGGCTTTATATTAATCATGTATCTCTGCTTTAAGACAAAGCCCTGGATTGTTGCCTTCCAGCAAGGTGAGCTCAAGGGATAGATGAATCACCCGGAGAGAAGAACTGTCTTCTCTAATTGACAACTTACTTTCCGACTTCATTACATGAACATATTTTTTTATTTGGAACCGGATTCTGTAAAGTAATAATCCTGGTCAGTTCAGGGGCTATAATGGATTAGTACAGACTGGGTGGCTTAAGCAGCACACAGTGGACTTCTCACAGTTCTGGAGGGTGGTTAGTGCAAGATTAAGGTGTCAACAGATGGGTGTTTGGTGAGGGCTGCTTCTGCTTCCTGGATCACCTGCAGCTGGTGGTATCCTTGCATGACAGAGAGGAGAGAGAGAGTGGGAGGAGAGATAGAGGAGGGAGGGGGGAGAGAGAGAGGTGAGAGAGAGAAGAGAGAGAAAGTATGTGTGTACAAGCTCTCCTGTCTCTCTCATAAGAGTACCAATCCCATTCATAGGGGCTTCATACTCACAACCTAGTCATTTCCCAAAGGTCCCTAATATCATTACCCTGGGATTAGAATTTCAACGTATGAATTTTGATGGGGGGACATTCAGTCCATAACAATAATGAGTGAAATTCAGTTCACCTAGGTCATTCAGACCATTCAGTCTAGTTCAGGAATTCTCAAATGGGAATGGGGAACATGGGAGTTAAGAGAATGAGGGAACTCCTCCCTCCTTCCTGACCCTGAGACATTTGGCAGTATTTCAAGACATTTTGCATTGTCATGACTGAAAGTGATAATGCTACTTGTAGCTAGCAGATAGATATCATTGATGATGCTGAACATTCTATGATGTGTAGGACAGCCTATTGCCAGAAGGAATTATCCAGTTCAGAGTGTCACAAATGCTAAGGTCAAAAAACTTTGGTCTAGTTTATTTCAAAACAGGATTATCTAGAATTCATTTAAAATTATTCACCAAAAAGCTACTTACACACCTCATAGACTGCATTGGAGTGAGAGTTCAAGAGAAAAACAAAAATGAAAGGCTAGTTGTTATGCTTTTTGCCTGGGCCTTAACCAGCTATTATGGCCTCTCATCTACTTGAAAACCTTTTAAACTACTTAGTAGATCACTGCTGAGGGGCACCGCTAGCTCTAGCAACTGCATTTTGGAGAGAAAAACATGAGGTGAACTAATGACCTTGCTGCCACTGGATTAACATTCTGGGCTTGAATAACACTGACAGAGTGGGTAGATTTAGAATGTCTTTCCTGTGACAAGCAGAAAATTCCTACAAGGAGAGTTGACTTGGAAGGGTGTCATGACTTTCTGGAATTCAGAGTCAGAAAAAACCAAGATCTTATCTGCTCTAATAAGCTACTGGTAGTATAGCAGCTGTAAACTTGGACTCTTCAGATGAACAGGTATAGCTGTTGCACACATAAGCTGCGTGATTCTTAAACTCTCTGAAGGTTGAGTTCCTCACCTGTAAAGGGAAGTTAATAACCATCTTCCTTAGAGAGTTATGAGGATTTTGTAACACACTGCGATTGACCATGGCTGTCATTAGCTATTCTGCACGTGGGAAAACAAGTTTAAGAGAGTACATTAAAGGTCAGGTGCCCAGAGTCAAATAGCAAGAGTGGCAAAGCCAGAGCTCAGATTGAAATCTGGTCCAAGGTCATGGCTCCATCAGTAGGGAAGCTGGATATGTTCCTCCTTTCATTCTTGTTGAGATTTCTATAGCATGAACACCAGATGCATGGCAGGTGCTAGGCACTATCCTAGGCACCAGGATCAGGCATCGTAAGATCAAAACCATCCTGGAATCATGGTGTGAACGAAGTACAAAGGGGAATACAGGCTGGGGGAGTACACACTGGACCTTATGGAGTTGGGCTACTTTAGCTGAGATGACCATTGAACTGGGCTCTGAATGGTGAGGATGGTAGTGATTGGCTGGACCAGGGGTCCAGGCAGATGAAGGAAGACACAGGGAATAGCATAGAAGTATAAAAGCTCCCTTCCAGAAACAACAAAAAGCAGTATTTTGGAGAGCTGGAAGGCAAGGGGAGAATAAAAGGTTTCAATGCCACAAAAACACCATGACCACTGAGGCTTCCTCCATGGTCAAAGTTGTCATTTCCACCAACACCACCTCTGTGATCACCCAAGTTTCCGGAAGCACTTTGACCTCTTTGGCTGAGCACCAGCCATCTCTTGCTTTGACAGGGCTTTCCTTACTCCACAGTTGTGACCATAGACACTACTGTATTTTTGAATGACAGTCTTAGCCTTCGAATCATGGTCATCAAAGGTTACAACAGCAAAGCCCCTCTTTTTGCCACTGCCTTGGTCAGTCATGATTTCAATCACATCAATTTTCCTGTACTGTTCAAAACAGTCTCCTCAGTGATGTTCTTCCGTATCTTCTTTAAAGCCACCAACAAGGATCATAGCTAAGTGGGCACCTAATCTTTAGGAATCTTCTCAGGAGACAGCTCTCTTTGGCTCTACAACTCTTCCATTCACCATGTGTGGCCTTGCATTCACTCATCTATTTGATTTATCAGTTATAAATAGGGGTATGACAATTGAACCTTCTACTATTCTATGGTGAACATTTTAATCTCTAGAAATGTATTAAGACAGCTACATTGGCTCGGTGCCTGTAGCTCAGCAGCTAGGGTGCCAGCCACATATACAGGAGCTGGTGGGCTCAAACCCAGCCTGGGCCTGCCAAACAACAATGACAACTGTAAACAAAAAATAGCCAGGCATTGTGGCAGGTGCCTGTAGTCCTAGCTATGTGAAAGGCTAAGGCAAGAGAATTGCTTAAGCTCAAGAGTTTGAGGTTGCTGTGAGTTGTGATGCCATGGCACTCTACTGAGGATGACATAGTGAGTCTGTCTCAAAAAAAAAAAAAAAAAAGATAGCTACACTGACTTTGTTTTGGTTAGTATATTCCTGCTTCATTTTTTTCTGAACATAACTATTTTGATTCCTATAGTTCAGTTGTCTCTTCCAAATGGTACTGATATATGGTCTGACAATCCGTGTTTTGTAATTGGAAATTTAATCCATTTATAATTTTTAAAATTAGCTCATATATTTACACTTGTTTCTACTTTCTTATTTTTGTCAAATTTTCTCTCTGTTTAATATTGTTTAATACTTTCCTTTACTGACTTTTTTTTTTTTGTCTTTAGATGAGTATTTTTCTCATTCTATTTTATTTTTCCTTTAATTAGTTTGGTAGTTGTGCAAACTTAGTCTATTATCTATCCTGTTGATTAGTATCTGTTCTTTTGATGGATACTCTAGGCAAGTTTTTACATGTGCACTTAACTGATTAATGTTCAAAAATAATAAGTATATATTCTACCCCTCAATTAGTATAAGAACCTTCCACTTTCTGATCACAGTGCTTTAGATTTGCATATTATTGTGCATTTTAGCATATCTTTAGCACACAGTTAGCACATAAGAGATTGTTATTGTTTTATACAGGGTGTCCCAAAAGTCACCCATAAAATCACTATACTTAGGGAAAATGGGAAGTTGTAGCTAAATGTTCTTTTATTTACAAAATATTCATTACAATATTTTACAAAGAGGTGACCAACATATAGAGAATATTTTGTAAACTTTTTAAAAAGGTTTACCACTTTTCTTGCCCATTTTTTCTTCCTACGTCTGAGGCCTTCTATTCAGAATCATCTTCTTTTTTTTTTATTTTTCTTAAATCATAATTGTGTACATTGGTGCAATCATGGGGCACAATGTGCTGACTTCATATACAATGTGAAATATTTTCATTGAACTATTTAACAGCCTTCATGGCCTTTTAATCACTATATGAAGACATTTATATTATGCATTTAGTAATTTTCACTTATACCCTTCTAATATGCACCGTAAGTGTGATCCCACCAATCACCCTCCCTCCACCCATCCTCCCCTCTCCCCTCCCTTGCCCCTTTCCCCATTTCTTGTGCTATAACTGGGTTTTAGCCTTCATATGAAAGCTATAGATTAGCTTCATAGTAGGGCTGAGTACACTGGATACTTTTTCTTCCATTGTTGAGATACTTTGCTAAGAAGAATATGTTCCAGCTCCATCCATGTAAACACAAAAGAGGTAAAGTCTCCATCTTTCTTTAAGGCTGCATAGTATTGCTGCCCAATTCATAATTGCTAAGTCGTGGAAGAAGCCCAAGTGCCCATGGACCGACAAATGGAGTTATCTACTTTCAATTCAAATGGGAGATAAGAGCAAATTTAATGATTTTACAGTGCTTCAGGCCACTTCCCAAAACATATGGGTCACAACAGTCGCTGTAAGACTCTCATCTGACCTATCGGCTCCTCGTTCAGATCTGATTCATTGACAAAATCACCAAATACCAGACTAATGGTGATGACTATTTTTAATCACAAAAGATGTACAGCTATTCTCTTATAATACAAAAACACCCATCAATCATATGACATTTTGAACATATGTCATTCTAAAATTTGCAAAGTTTTAAGTTTAGCTCCTTTTAAGCATAAGATTCTTTTCTTATCATTTGCATTTCAGAAAATAAACCTGATCATGCCAGAAATCACAGGTTTCAAATTTGCAAATGCCTATGAAAGTTGGCTGCGTGAGTTTTTATAAGAGAATCATAAATTTATATGACTCACATATATCTCTTGATCTGTGCTTAGCCAAAAACCATTGTGTATTTTGAATAACCAATTCACCACACTTTTTGCATTTTTAAATATAGAATTTAAGATTGAGGTTTAACTTGTTTCCTAAGTTCACACGTCTGTCTTGAAAGAAGTTCCATGAACTTCAGCTGAGGAGTTTCGCATATTTTCATCTCAACTCAGTCTCTGTAGGGAATAATTTCCTGTGGGAAGTAACTGGAGGAAGATCTCCATGGTTCTATGGAAAAGTAAGAACAGCTGCAAATTTTTTTAAGAGTAACCTATGTAGGAAAATGCTAAACTAGGGGCATTTCTGCCTTTGCCCTGACCAAACAGAACCATCATTCTTTAAGCACTCACTAAAGGGAATTTGTTAACCCAGCTGATGTCTCAAAAACAGGCCAGAGACCACAATACAGAAATGGAACAGTATTTTTCTCAGTGCCGTGGAAAAAAAATATTGAATACCATTTGTCTGTCTGGGTTAAAATAATTAATGTGATGTATGTTTCCTTTCTCTTCCTCTCTTCACTCTTTCTCTTTCTCGTCTCCCTCCCCCTCCTTCTTCATTGTCTCTTTCTTTAAATCAGCAATCAGTTACCAACGTTAGAACACCTTCTGCGTTCCTTGTATGCAGCAACATTATGTGAAGATGAATGTTTGTCCCATTGTTTTGAATGGAAAAAAAGAATGTGTATATTACATATATATATAACCATGTTATATCTGTATCTATGTGTAAGTGTATATATGTATATAATAACCAATATTATATTTATATCATGTATAAGATTAAAACTACATAATATTGACTTTATACACACAAATATCTCATTGGATTGTTAGTACTACTAAACTTTTAAAAGGGTGGTTATAACATATATATGTACACATAACATTTTACTTGATCACTTTTGTTGAGTTCCTTTGTTCCCAACATCGAAACATGATGGGGGCAGTGTTTGTTTAAGCAAGAGTTGCTCTGTACTTGGTAAATTGTCAAATAGCACCTTAATTATACCGCTGGGAATTTCTAAACTGTACTTAGAATTTTGAGTGTGCCATTAGGAGAACATCTGTAAACAGTCTGGTAGAAGCGCAGTCGCAAACATACTGGTATGTTGCAATCCATATTGGTATTCCAGATAATCACCCCAAAACTTTAAAAAAAATATTTTGACATCAGACAGCATAGCCAAGCTGTAGGTGTGAAAATGAAACACAAATGGAGATGAGGTCATTGCTTACCCACTGGCTTTTTAAAAATTCTTTTGTGCCTGTTTTTGTAGAGGTCATGTTTCTGTTGTTACTCCCTTTTCAAAGATGAAAAGACAGTTGATCCTAACATTGTGCTATACTTTTAATAGCATCGGCAGTGCCAAGGCGAGAATTTCACTTTTATACAATACACTATAATGCTGAATATTTTATCTGAAATACAAATATAGAAAGAATGAAAAATGTCAATGTAAGGATAAGAGTCAAGGTTTTACAGTGTTTTTTTTTTTTTAATCAGAAAATAAAAAGAAAATTCTAGGGCAAATAATCTGATAGACCATGGATATTTACTGATTTATCTTGCTGTTAACTATGCCTGCCCTCTTTACAACACTCTAACCTCAATGAAAAAAATAAGATCATGAGTTTCCTTTTGGAACTGAACCTCAAAAACAGATTGTTAGATTTGTTCAGAAGATGTTGTATAAATCATTGAGTTTGGACTGGCATGTTATAATGTAGAATAGAAACAATTGAAGGTATATGTGAAAATCACAAAGAAAGGTTGGAGGAATAATGTATACAAAACTGAAATGTGAACACTACATCTCACCCAAGAAAACAGCAACTGTGGAGCTAAGCTTTTGTAGTAGGATCATACTATATTAAAGGAGAGACCAAAGTGTGTCCCATTTTTCTTGAGGGCAATGTCCAGAAAACTGAAAAATTAATTGGATCTTTGTAGCTTGGTCAGTTTCACTGAGATATAGTCTCTGGGCACATAAAACCTCATTAGGAACCCAATCACTGAAAGGGTCTTCCTAGAACCTAAATTAAACATCACCCGCAAATTAATCTGAAGAAAGAGTGATTAATACCCTCAGCAGTCCAGTGCTGTTACCTTTCGTAGAATCTAACTGTGGAATAGATTTATGAACCATATGTCAACGTCTTTTCCGCATTCTCCGTGGTGTTAGTGCTTAGAGAAAGAAAAGCACTCAAACACTTTCTACTTACACCTAGCAGCTCTTCAGACAAAGGAGAAAAAGGCTGAGTAGAATCTGGATAAACGTTTCATGATGTGATCACAAATTCAAAGCTAACGTGAAAATGTTTAGCAAAAAAACAAGAAACCTTACAAAAGAATAATTTTAATAGTAAAAAAGTGACTGAGAAGTCAACATCAAGGCGAAAAATGTAAAAATAGTTAACTGTGCCTGGAGTATGCTTAGGAAAAAATATATTTGGATGTTTAAGCAGAGTTGAGATTGTAAAGGGGCATATTTAAACTGAAAAATTTAACCCAAGTAAGAACAATTTTAAATGGTTCTTACATTGATAATGATTTGTGTAAAATATACATATTACAACATTAAAGGAAAAATAAAAGGATGAGGTGATAAGAGGAACAAGAAAAGGAACAAGTTAGTTCTGTGCAATTTTCTAAATAAAATAATTAAAAGGACTCTTTGCTCTTTTATATCAAAAGTTTGATAATTTTTGCTTCGAAATTCTTATAACAGATCATGGTATTTTCCTTACATTTATCCAATAAGTGACTGACAAATGACAAAAGCATTTTTTATGTCATATTCTTAGTAAAACTTAAGAGTGTTTCATTTATAACCTCAAACCTATACCATTACATGAGTACCCACAGAGTTGGGAAACAAAGCTATACAACTTTGAGGCATTTTAAAGAATGTGTCGAAAAGGTTAATCCAATTCTGCACAAAAGCATTCCCTCTGGTCTCCAAAGTAAAGTTTAAAATGTATAATCTAGTCTCCCGTGTCTGTTAATCCTTTGCACTTATGATTAGTTCCTGTTTATGTTAGCAAATAAAAAAGATTTAATGTAGGTCAAAGGTTCTCTGAGCTTGTTTTCCTTTTTAAAAAATCAATATCCCAAGGAAATGTAACTTGGCTTTTGCAGGAATGGGATCTTCTCTCAATAATAATAATAACAACAATAATAATGTAGTCTGGATTTCCCAGTTGTATCAACTGGTTTAGCCACAAACGCAAATAAAATCAGAATTAGTTGTTTACAGGGGTCAAATAAGTTTAGCTTTCTTTGAGATTTGGACCAGCATCTGAAGCTAGAAACCAGGCTTCTTAATTAAATATTAAGCACTATCACTCAAGTGTGGGGAAAGCAGTGATGATTATGTAATAGCTTTCTATCGAGATTATTCTTGGCTACCATGTGGACTATTTCACATCACACTTCACAAGTTTTGATACTTCTGACATCTTAATCTAAAGTAGATACTGTTTAAAATCCTGTGATCACTAAAGTGCTCTAAAATATGAGCTATTTAAATATGTATTTCCTGGCAATTAATGTCTACTGGCGACAGTGCCCAAATGCTTCACTCCAGGATAGTAAATAAGGAGAAGTCAGGGCTGAAGAGGAATACACGGGAATTAACCTGGACTTTCTCTCCTGTAACCTTTCCTGTTGCCACAGCATAAACTGATTTAACCCAGTAGTTCTTTAATCACTTTTAAAAGCATGATGGTGGGAAATTTCCTACATAAAATATTGGGTTTTAAATATGCTTATTAATCCAATTTAATATCCAATTTAGGAATTGCTTAAAATTGTTGTAAAATTTACATATAAAAAGTTGAATTAGTTTACATAGTATGGGTAAGTTACTTTCTAACCAGCCTGTATGATATTTTAGACACAGATAATTCTGTTTCTGAAACCTAACAGAAAACAGAATGCTGGATGAGAAAGAGTAAATCTTTACCCATTATGTCTGAAAGGAAGAAATATCAATTCTCTGAGTTAATGCCGTGTCTATTCTAATAAACTCCTTGAAAAATTTAAGATGGTTACAAACACAACTACACATACAGCAAGATTACTGCAACACAAACAAATAAGTTAACCTTGGAAAAATGAAAACGGAAAAAATACACCAATTTATTATTGAGTCGTGAGAATATTAGTGATATTAGTGATTTTCTTTTCCTCCTTTGTTTTACTTCTCAATATCTTAATAAATATGAATTATTTTAAAGGACTAGCATGTTATTATAAGAAATAGCTTAAGAAATAATTTCAATTTTTGCAAATACTTTTCAAGAAAGGTGAGAACTACCTTAAGCAACGCATGGTTGTTTCTGCAGGAAAATCTCGAATGCTCGATGAGTGCAGGTTAGCAGGGAAGACAAGGCCTCATGCATGGGCCTAAGCTTAGGAGTTCTAAGGTGCAAATCACAAATTAAATAGCTTCCAGAAACATATCTAATATCCACAAGATTAATTCTGTGTTTTAATTCATTTCTCCAAGTATGTTATCTTTTCAGGGGTAACTGTTGGCCTCTTTTCAGTAAACAGTGCATTTGGCAAGAACGAGACCATTTTCTCAGCTATGCAAGCGATGATTAATGAGTCAGTGCTCACCAGCATCATGATCATTTTCTATGGTTCCCTGGCTAAAATATATGTATACACTACGTGTAGAGTTTATATTTTTCTTCTGCAAATTCATACATGTGAAAAAAAAAGATCCAGTTGAGATTGCATGGCATAGAGAAGAGAAGGCATTTAAATGTAAGTAACTCATCATCGTGAATGAACTCTGCGTCCCTCACTCCTCCCAGGTCATAGAAAGTAGAATATTACCTTACTGTATTATGGTGTGCCTGGCACTTCCTTAAGTAGCTAAAAGATAGGGATAGCTCTTCCTTGGTGTAAATAATGCTCATGGACCTATTCATAGGAGCAATAATTTTCTATGACACCAACACATTCTAAGCATGTAAATACAGATAAGAATTTAGGAATATATAAAATAATAACAACAGCGGTTGTCATTTATTGGGCCAGGTACTTATAGGTTGAGTTCACTGAGGCTTTTCTTCTCTTTTCTTTTCTCTGAGAATCGGAGTCACTGTACCCTCTTTAGAAATGAAGAAACTGAAAGTCCAAAACTGACCAGATTTCACAGCTCAGGGGATTTGAAATACACCCTGTCTGCCTTCCGGCCCCCGAGCTTTCTCCTATGCTGTGGTGCCACCTTCATATTGTTGAAAGGGGCTACTCCTGGCCTGGATTAAGCGACGGGCCTGAGTCAGAGCCTCCTACAATCTTGTCATAACTGACATGTGTGTTTGTTCTATCGTGCAGCAAATCTGAAGAAAATATCTTCCCTAAAGAAAAGAAAACCAAGTGTTTGTCAATGAGTAGAGGTTGAATAAAATGGGGTACACCCTACAGGTTGACTTGCAGTAATTTCTTTAAGAGATTTTTAAAAAGGAAAAGCAAATTCCTTCCCTTAGCTTTGCGTCATGATAGACCTTCTCTTCTGAAGGCCACCTCAGGAGAATTTCATGGAGAAGGGGATTTTTTGAAAACAATTGGCCAGCACTTTCTATATTGAGATCAACGTTTAGAAAACAGCTTAAGCCGCTATTATTTAATTATTTCTGCCTCTCTACCATTAAAAAAGAATGATCTTCAAAAGAAAAAGTGACCATTAGAGATGGGAACTATGTTTTCCAGAGACATCTATTTCTCACACACATATTCACTCATTTTCTCTATCCGGGGTTGACAGGTGGACGGACTGGTTTAGTTCTTCCAGTTTAGTGTTTGGTCTCTAAACAGACTGGAGAGTTTTATAATCCCCAACAGTTAGGAGGGAATTCCTCCTAGGCACTTAACTCTCACAATAAATTAGAGCTTTATTATTTTTCCTGAACAACTTTAAAAATTTAAATAGTGTAAACAAGGGAAAAAAAGATAATACAGAAGCTAAAGAAAGCAATGCATACGTTATACTTCCAAAATTCTAGCATGACTGTTATTAACATTCTAGTCACCAAACTTACTTGCATTGCTTTATGCATAAAGATAGGTAGGTAGGCAGACAGATGAATAGATGGAATTTTAAAAAATGGAACTATATCAAGCATATAGTGGTTTATTGTTAATAATCATTATATTTGCTTGTGCTGACCTCCCACCTATAGCCACATCACCGCCCCTCACTGCCACCTCTAGATAACTCATATCAGGAACTTGTTCATATTTTTTCAGCGAAGATTTTGCAATTGTTCTATAAAAATTAAGTCAGATGTTTCTTTGTGTCGTTGTCTTTTTCCCTTAAAAACACCTTTAGGAATCCTTTCCACATGCGTTGCCTTAAACATAACTTAGGCAATTTTAATAGCTGAGTAAAGCAGCATAGTGTTAGAAGTATAATGTTCTACTTCCAAATGATGATCACTTCATGTGTTTCTATGTTTTACAAATAATATTAAAAGAAATATCCTCAGACATAAATATATTAGATATGTAGGTCTACTTTATTATTTTTTTAATCTTAGATATTTAAAGTAGACAAGATGATGTTATGAGATACATATATGCAGAAAAATGGTTACTCCAATGGAACAGATTAACATATTTGCCATTTGACATAGTTTCCCATGTTGGCAAGAGCTCTACTCATTTGGCAGAATCCCAAATACTTTTTATTATTGACTATAGTCTTTGGGTTGCGCATTCTATCTTTGAATTTGTTCATCCTACCTACAAGGTCTGACAATTATGTTCACAAACTCTTCCTAGGAAAAGTGCTACGTACCTCATTGCTGAATATCACTATAGTCACCTTCAAAGTGTGCCCTTGGGAAACTATACACCAAAGCCAGCACCTGATTAACCCTTCAAAGCAATTTTGGAACTCTTTTTCCAGAATGGCCATCGAAGCTGTCGTTGTATCACCCTTGATGTCTTGAATGTATCAAAATGTCTTCCTTTAAATATTTTCCTTTATAGTCAGGTAAAGGGGATGACCACATCAAGAGAGGAGTATCCCAGTAGAGCTTTTGTTCACCAGCTAAAAATGTCCTCAAAGACAGTGCTGTGTGAACTGCTGCATTGTTGTGATGCAAGAGCCATGAGTTATTGGCCAAGATTTCCAGTTAAGATTTTTCCTGTTTCTCGACCAATGTTCATTTATTGTGCTATGTTTCTCACAGTCAGACGATGATTTTGCAACACAATTTGACAAATTTTTACATTTTCATCAGTTCTGCTATTTGCCACCCTGCCTTCTCTTCATCAGTGACATTTTTTCTCCCCTTGGACAAAATGCTTAATCCGTTTGCTCGCTGCCATTTTCTTTATGGCATTAGCTCCATAAACTTGCATTAAGATGTTCCTAATTTCACTTCAACTCTTGCCAAGTTTAACAGGAAATTTATGAATTTTCATTTTTTTTCTCTAATTCATCCTCCCACCTTCTCAAGGTCGCACTCCAAAACATGCAACAACAATAACGAACATCACTTTAGCAAGACACAGCCATACAGTGATGTGAACACAGCTGAAAGACACTGATATACCAATGTTATGAATCTTACCAAGTTGTTTGTACAGTGCTGCCAATGTAAGCATGTTGCCAATGGCAAGTTCATGAACTTAATTGCTAGACTTCACACGTTTGCTGTATTCTGACCTCTCGCTCTCCATTTTCTCCCCTGTACACTGACCTTACTAATCACTGTTCTATTCTCTATTTCTATATATTTAACTTGCTATGTTTTTAGTTTCTTCATTTATGAGATCATGTGGTATTTTTCTTTCTGTGCCTGGCTTATTTCATTTAATACAATAATGACCTCTGCGTTTATCCATATTGTGGCAAATGGCGGGGTCTCCTTTGGAAAGCTGAATATTATCCCATATCTGTAAATAAACATATACACCACATTTTCTTTATGTGTCCATTTATGGAAACTTGAGTTGTTTGCAAATCTTTGCTGTTGTGAATAGTGCCACAATTAATATGGAAGACCAGATACCTATACAAGATGATGATTTCATTTCCTTTGGTTATATGCCCACAAAATAGATCAGTGGGTCACAGGGTAGCTCTATTTTTAAGTTCTTTAGAAACTACCATACCGTTTTCCATAATGACTACACCAACCTACAATCCTACCCTTTTCTTCACACCCCTGTCAACACTTGTTACCTCTCGACTTCTGATAGCTACCTTTGTACATATGATATGATACCTCATAATAGTTTTGATTTGCATTTCCCTAATGATTAACGATGCCCAACACCTTTTCATGTACATGTTGGCCATTTTTATATCATCTTTAGAAAAATGTCTGTTCAAGTCCTTTGCCCATTTCATTTTTTAATCAGGTTATATGTTTTCTTACTATTATATGGGTTCTTTATAAATCTCGATTAATAATAGCCTGCAAACATTTTGGTTTGCAAACATTTTTTCCCAGTTTATAAGTAACCTTTTTATCATGTGGATTGTTGTCTTTGTTGTGAAGAAATTTTTAGATTGCTCTAGCCCCATTTTTATTTTGTCTTTTGTAGTATGAAGTTTAGGTGTGATATCCAAGATATCATTGCTAATGTCAATGTCACAGAACTTTCCCACTCTTTTATTTCAGGAAGTTTATTATTTCACTTCATATGCCTAGGTATTTTATTCAATTTGAGTTTATTTTGGGGAATGGTCTAAGATAGGGGCCCAATTTCATTCTTTTACAAGTGAGACTCATTTTTGCAGGACCATTTATGGAAGAGACAATCTTTTTGCCATTGTATCTTTATGGTGTCCTTGTCAAAAGTTAGTTGACCATGTATGTTTGGATTTATTTCTAGGCCTTTTATTCTGTTCCATTGTTCTAAGTGTTTGTTATTATGTTAGTACCATACTGTTTTGATTACTATAGTTAGTTTTGTAATGTAATTCTAAATCAAGAAGTGTGATGCCTCCAACCTTGTTCTGAGGATTGCTTTCATTAGGCCTTACTTTAATAGGATACATTTTCAGAAGTAGATTACAGAATGAAAAGATAAATGTGTGTGTTAGTTATGCTGAATATTACCAGATAGGTTTTTGAAGCCTATACAAAGCTCCATTTAACACAGATAAGTTAAGTGGCAATACATGCTGCTTTGCCATAATAGAAAGTAGGGCTATTAAAAAGCATCTCTTTTTCATTCCTTCTTTCATTCAATCATGTATTCAGTGCATACCTAGATGCCAGGTACAAAACCAGTCTATCGCTTCATGCTCATTGCCAGCAATAAAAATTAAAATTGCTAGATCTAAAAATTTTCCGCACAGTTTTAGTAACTACTTTGCACTGACTCTCAAAAATTCCCCCCTGGGTGTGTGAGAATCACCTCCTTCATACGGGATGGTTGGTAGGGTGACTAGTTAATTTTCAATCTGCTCTACTTCCCCAAGTCACGGAATCTCAGTCACCATGCTTCCTCATTATTGATGAGCATATACTGTATTCTTCAGGAATATAGTTGGGACAGGAAAAAGGTAAAAAACTAGTGCTGGCCCCATTAATCTACCTAACCGAATTCACTGTTAGTTATTGTATGATTTAAAGAGCAACAGAGTGGTTTTGCCCCAGTAACCAGATGACTTGTTTTCCTGTCTAAATTCATATCATTATTTTAGAAATGTTTAATAGATTTAGCTAACCAATCTAATTCAGCTAATTTTCTGAAATTAACAAACTTTAAAACAATTGACAAATGCAGCCCAAGCAAATATGTACCACTTAAAATACACGTAACAGATTTGCTAAGGTGCCTTAATAGAAGTTAAAGATAGTTGCCTCCCAAAATTCAATAAAGAAAATTTGTAGTATCCACATAACTTACACATTGCTCTGTGTCTGATCATATCATATGAGGCTATTTTGGATTTTATTTTTAACTGACACAGAGGAGAAAATGCTTTATTAATTGAGGAAAGAAATCTTTGAATAGGAATAGCATTGACTTTTAAATTATTGGCCTTATCTTGCTCTTTCATGTATGCTCAGAATAGTGACAGCATTTTCAACAGTGTTCCAAAAGCCATTTAGCTCACAAAGTGGAATCATTGTGATACAGTACACTTAATGCATTTCTTCTTCATAGCATCTTATTTCATAAAAATCAATTGGATTTTATGCCTTGCATAGAAGGCCCTTCTTCCACAATGAAGTCAGAGTTATTATAGGTAAGCTGGCCAGATACCATCTAATGCACTAGACCCTTTCTGTTGTATTTATTATTGTACAGAATGCAGGGTAAGGCACTCTACCACACTGCAGTGTGTAGCACTGCCTCTGGCACATCCATTGCAGGACCTCTTTATAGCAATCTATTAATATTACAAAGGTAGGCAAGAATGTCTTGAAAGTGTTCCAGAGAGTACTTCACTGAGTGACACAAAAGCTGTCCTAATACAAGTTTACACATAAACTGCCCCTAGCACAGTGCCTATTTCATGGTAAGCACTCAAGAGATATGTTTTGAATAAATGA
>CAUYRH010116225.1:0-47333 GCA_963574655.1 Perodicticus potto
GCGGGCGCCTGTAGTCCCAGCTACTTGGGAGGTGGAGGCAGGAGACTCGCTTGGGCCCGGGAATTGGAGATTGCTGTGAGCTGTGATGCCACAGCACTCTATCCAGGGTGACAGCTTGAGGCTCTGTCTAAAAAAAAAAAAAAAAAGATTGTTATATAATCAGAAAAATTTTCTAATACTTTCATAGCTTTTTAAAACTGGGTGAAATTTTATTTCCTTTCTGATGCAAGGTAATGGTCTTTAAGATACTATAAAGTAGTCAGGTGTCTTCATATAGAGCAACATAAATAATGACTTTTTTTAAGTAAAAGGGAAAAGTATTCACAAGAATGGAAACCAAGTATCCAGTGTACTCAGTACTAATATGAACCCAGTAGACTAATTCATGTCCGCACAGAGAAAAACTCAATTCAAATTGAAGTTGGGGGGGTGGGGGGATGGGTGTGCTGCCACCAGGGGGCACAGTGTCAGGGCAGTGGCACACTTGGTGGGAGGACACAACTACAATAGGACCTTACGTAACAACACAAATACTGTAACCTAATTGTTTGTACCTTCGTATTAATCTGAAATTAAAATTCAAAGAAAAGGGAAAAGCAGTACGTATACATTGAATCATAGAACATATACAAAGAGTAGTAAGAAAAGAATGAAATACTCTTGGGGCATACATATTGAGAACAAAACAAACTGGAAAAATTATTTAAATTTTCAAGCTTGTGAGGAAGTGAAAATAAACAAAATTGTTCAGTTTTTCTGCTCCTGAAATCCAGCAGTGAATCTGAGGGAAGAGAAGTATTGCCACGGAAGCCTCATGGCCCACTGCCCTCTGGAGCCCGCGATGCTGGGTCGGCTGCTGCCCAGGAGCACCTCTGTACCTCTGGAACGAGCGTCCCTTGGCATTTCCATTATTGACCCTATTTCTCAGGCTTCATAACTTTGGGTTTTAAGTCAATAACTTTTCGAAATATTGTACAGAATTTCACAGGCTAAATGCCTGCGTTTTCTGGGGGAAAAAACACATAATCATGAGGCCAACAGAAGAGTGCATGTTATGATCTTAGAAAGATTTTATTTTCCTTAAATCAGGGCACTCATAGTTAAAAATAGTTCACCCATTTGTATTTTTTTAACTAAAGAAATTTCAGTAGCATTTCACTTTTGAATAAGTTATTTTGAGCTACTCACTTTTAGAATCTATTTTAAATCAATAATTATTATGAACCAGTGCATAGAATGTATCAATTATAGCATGAGCTAACAGTTGAAGCCATTTTAACATCAGTAGCTTAATATCATTAATTTTTTTTTTTTTTTACATAAATCAGAAAATGACCAAAGACCTAAGTTGAAGGTTTGGATTTTTTTTTTTTTTTCCTTTTTTGGTACAGTGATTCACAGTTCCTGCCTCGTATTTCCTTTAACTTTATCATAATCCATGATTATCTTTAAATTGTTCCATTGAGTCGAGTTAGTCAATGTTGAATTCTTAATTCTAGCTATATTTTTTCATTTTAATGTTCACTTAATGGGACATTTTATGTACACCGATCTTGAAGAATGACTCTTACAGTATATTTCAGACCAAGCCTCATTTTTGATATCACAATACATTTGCTTTATTTGCCATAAGAAAAGGATAATTTTTTTCTGTGAAGAGATTTTAACAATGCACTTATCAAATTAAAATACCATATACTTCCCTTCCCAATAACTATTTGCAAACATATGAATATCATAGCTTACAAAAAGTTTGCCCTTGTAACCTGTGTTTCTGTTGCTAAGAATTTAGACGTTATATTAGAAGATAAGAGATTCCAGAATGACGAATAATACAAAGGGGGATTATAAAAAAGAAAAGTTGGACCAGTTAAGAAAAGCCTAAGATCTTTCTCCTTTGTTCCCTCTCTGTAATCCCTCTGACCTCATAGGGGACTTTGTTTAAAAGGAGAGAAAAATCCTTTTTTCACACAGTGAGAAGGGGGAAAAGAGCCCCATGTTATAACAGAAAATGAACAGCGCCTCACTCTCCCCTTTCTGTAGAAAGACTGTGTCCACCATGAATGTGGAGAACTGCAGTTAGCTCCCTCCGGGGCCTGGGTAAATGTAGGTTACGCTGCCCAGGAAACCTGCAGTCTTACCTGGCAACCAAGAAATGGCAATGTGGACTTTCCTAAGTCAGGGAGCCCTGGTTTGCAAACACATTTTTGCTTAAACTAATACCTCTCTCCTTGCCCCCACCTCCTTGGGGTACCTGGTCTAGCAGCTTTACCTACCTCTTCACCTCCATGGCCTCCTTACATAGGGGACTGGACCTGGACCGGACTGGCCAGCCATGGTACACACTTTTTTCTTCCATCTATTAGAGGTCAGTTAGTTGAAAGACAGTTACTTTCTGACTGTTTTTGCCTTTTAAAATCCTCTTCTTTTCTTCCCTCTGCCTTCCAACTTGAACTATTGCCTCAGGAAAAGTTTTCACAATCGCTTTCATTTTCTTCCTGAGATTTTTGGAAAGCAGCAACAAAAAAAAAAAAATTAAGGTCGTCGAGTTTATGATAGTGTTAATTATGGTCTTAGATGAATGGAAATTGTGTTTTTGTGTTTAATGGAAAAATACAGCGTTGGCTGGACCAGAATATTCTTTTCTGAACCTTCATAGAGTCTCCATCTCCTTTCTTTCTTTATGTGTTCAACACGCTGAACCAGTGTTTTTCAACCTTTTTGTTGTGTTTTTATATCTTACAGCACACTTGAACCTATAGTTACGTCCATGGCATGCTTAAAGTTATGTTGATCAAAAACAAAAAGTAGTTAAGGCTCAGTGCCCATAGCTTAGCAATTAGGGTGCCAGCCACATGCATTGGGGCTGGTGGGTTCAAACCCTCCCGGAGCCTGCTAAACTATTAAATAAACAAACAAGCAAACAAATAGCCAGGCATTGTGGCAGGGGCCTATAGTCCCAAGTGCAAGGGAGACTGAGGCAAGAGAATCGCTTGAACCCAAGAGTTTGAGGATACTCTGAGCTGTGACACCGCGGCAGTCTACCGAGGGCAACATAGGGAGAGTCTCAAAATAATAATAATAATATACTTACTGTGCTTTGAACTTCTTTTAAAAATAATTTAATTAATGATCTTTGAAATTTTTCACAACACACCCGTTGAAAATCTCTGTGCTAAATGAATGCCTTACTCTCTCCCTGTTTTGGTAACTACTTTTTTTTCCTCTGCCACTTTTCAGTTGTGTTACGGAGTAAGCAGAATTTTATGATCAAACCTGGGAAGCTAACCACCACGCGCAGTTGTTTTCTGAGAAAAAATGTTTTAGATTCCACATGCTCACTTGACCAACAGATGTGGAACATGGTTGTTTGAAAACAGAAATAGTTTGTGAGGCCGGGGCGTGACGAATTTTAGCAATGGCATCAGTAAGTGCTGTTGAGGGTACAAGAAGAAGTGATCAGTAGACAGTAGAGACTTGGGAAGGTCCAACTGGGGCAGTGGGGCCGGTTAGGTCTTAAAAACAGGGAGGCATTGGGTGGCACCTGTGGCTCAAGGAGTAGGGGCCAGCCCCATATACCAGAGGTGGTGGGTTCAAACCTAGCCCCGGCCAAAAACTGTAAAAAAAAAAAAAAGAAAAGAAAAGAAATGGGGCAGCGCCTGTGGCTCAGCGAGTAGGGCGCCAGCCCCATATACCGAAGGTGGAGGGTTCAAATCCAGCCTTGGCCGAACTGCAAAACAGAAAAATAACTGGGCGTTGTGGTGAGCGCCTGTGGTCCCAGCTACTCGGGAGGCTGAGGCAAGAGAATCGCCTAAGCCCAGGAGTTGGAGGTTGCTGTGAGCTGTGTGACGCCTTTGCACTCTACCAAGGGCGATAAAGTGAGACTCTGTCTACAAAAAAAAGAAAAAACAGGGAGACATTTAGAAGGAGAGAAAAGGGAGTTTCTGGGCATGGCAGAAGATACATTGTTTTCAACTGAGGCTGTCTCTTAAAATGTGTTTAAAATACCTTTGTACAGAAAGAGACCGTGGCCACACCTCAGAAGGTGGCGTGTCCCCTTCCCTCCCAGCCCTGGCTTCTCCTCTTTCCCCTCCCCCAGGTCTCTCCCCCGCGCCTCAGCTTCAGTGGCCCGTGGTGGTTTCCGGGAGGAGCGAGTGGCCAAGACGCACCTGTGGACAGGGAAGTGGCAGGAAAAGGAAGGTCGGGGCCACTGAAATAGATCAGGAGAAACTCAGGACGCCCTTGGCTTTTCTCTTCTGTTGGTCAGCCAGTTTTAGATATTTCCTGTGCCATTTCAAGTTCTTTTTTTTTTTTTTTTTTTTTTGTCTCTTCATTTCAAGTTCTAAAATGAGTCTTTTCACACTTATAGTTCGAGTGACTAAAGAATATTAAACTCCATTAGTATCTGTCTACTAGTTAAGTGATTCAGAGCTGAAGTGCTGTTAAAATTCCTCATCATCTCCCCTCGTGTTTGTCTTTCTCTGGAGCTGGTTTTATGTACATAGTCTCTTCTGCATATAATTCCTAGCTAAATGTTCACCAAAGACCCCCAAGCCCACAGAACTCAAATACGGAATTATTACAACTGACTCGAACCTTGTTTGTTCGTTTTTCTGAAGCAGATTAAGAGGAAAAGAACCTGTCTTTAGGTCTTAGATGACAAACACGTTGGTTACTCAGCTACAAGCTGGAGGGTCGGAGACAACAATGATCCAGAATTTTTTTTTTTTTTCTGAGTCAGAGTCTCACTCTGTCACCTGAGCTAGAATGTAGTGGCATCGTTATCGCTGACTGCAACCTTATACTCCTGGGCTCAGGCAGCCTTCCTGCCTCAGCCTCCCCAGTACCTGGGACTATGGGCACTGGCCACAATACCCAGCTAATTTTTCTGGGTTTTGTAGAGTCAGGGTCTCACTCATGTTCAGGTGGGTCTTAAACTCCTGAGTCAAGTGCCTTGAGATTAAAGGCATGAGCCACTCTGCCCAGCCACGACCCAGATTTAAATCTAGAAAAATCTTTATCCTGGATGTAGGGGTGTGTAGAAAACCTAACTAGTAGGTAATTCTGCCAGTAGGCTCAGTCCTATCGGGCCCCAGAGACTGTGGGTGCTACATGGGAACTTGGAGAGGGAAACCTCAGCTTCCCCCTTTTCTCATTAGCTATGAGAAGGAGAGAAGGGATGGAAGGAGAGAAGGTGCCAAGGAGAAGTGTCAGAATACAGCGGGGAGGGAGGGAGGGGAGGTTATCTTTCACAAATGGACCCAACCCAGATTCTGATTTTCCCTCCTAGAAGAGCATCTTCGCACCCCATGTAAGAACTTTTTCCTCTTATTGTTAGTCATCTGATGAAGGAAGAGTCTTGTTTTGGGAGGTAAGGTCAACCATGTCCATGGATAGCATTAAGGACTTGTTAAGAACATGACCTACAAAAAAGAACAACGCTAAGTTCTGCCTCTGCGGAACAGGTTGTAGGCCCCTCAATTTAACCCCCATTTCTACTGAGTTTATTTTTTTACACAAATTTCATTTTGTCAATAAACTGTATAAAATTTGGGTGGCTACCATAGAGGTTTGGGGGAAAACCAAGTAACCCTACCACTTAAGGTTTGATTTCTGAGCCTTAACAAATGGAGCCAGTGTGGAAGGCCTCTTGGCGGCATCTCTCCTGGAAATGCGCATCGCTCCAGGGCACCCTGTCTCTGACCCCAAAGTCTTCATTTTACTCAGTCCTCATCAACACCAGAAGGCCTGAGTGAAAATATTTTGTAAACAAAGTTATGGACAGCTCAGTTTTCTAATTGAAAGTAATTATGATTTCTGTGCTGTGGTGTAATTACCTAAAAAAATGTTATTTGACGATTAGGATTCTGGAGTGAATTGTGTTCTTTGGGCTCCTGCACCGCTCCTCCACCGGGGACTTGGTTTCAGCGGTGTGCAGCTGCTGGAGTTGATTTACAGCGCTGCGGCTGTGGCTGGTCATAAATAAATCCTCTTATATAGTTGTTCTGAACACCTGTTAGATCATCTGTCAGCAAAGCACCGTTCACATTTATCATGGTGCGGTAGTTATTTTACCTCAATCCATTTCCAACGGACTCAGCCTCCATCGCCGGATTACTATTACCACACCATAATCGCTCGTTCCCTCTCATGTTACAACTTGCAGATAAAAGATTTCACTACTTGGCCAAATTTCATAAATAAAGGAGCAGTTCAGTGCAGTAAAAGTTTATTTTTGTCATCATTTGTCACCCCATTATTCTATAAATCAGATGGAATAGCACTATTGCCAGCTCAGGCGTTGCTGTCAGCCTCAGGCATGGAAATGGTCCGTTTCTTCCTTTTAGATGAGATGACATGTCTTTCAGACTTAACTGGCTTATGACTTTGTTTCACCCATTTTATTTTATTACCCCTTCAGAAAAATCCTTGGGGAGCAGAAAGACGTACGGAGTGAAATGGAAACAGAAAACAGTCTAGCGTGCCGCTTAGCTGAGAGATCCACGTTTCCCCCACGTCCAGTCGTTAGAAACTTGACCGCCATCCCCCCTCACAGGTTGCAGCCTCGGCTGAGGACGATTTTCATAAACTTCCAAGGGGGTTATAGTTTCTATTTTGGAAAGGCTATTACAATATAGAGTCACAGATAATGAAATACCTGATGTGTATCCCCAGAGATCCCCTCGATTTGACAGGCTTTACACAAAGAAAAGACTAACAGGTTTCTTTTCCAAAATGCATTTTAATGGGTCTGAGGCTTTGAAAAGGAATGGTCACCCCCAGAGAGTGTCTTACCCTGGGAGGGAGGTTTGTCGGCTGAGGAACTTTGGAGGAAAAGTCAAGATTTATTAGCAAGTTGCAAACTCTGTCTCGGGCGTAAGTCTGTGGAAGGCAATGTCCCTTGGTTAAAAGAAGAGGACAGAAAAAGCTAAAGGGATGGGGTAATAGAAAAGGGTTTATAGTTGATACTATACCTCTGAGTTGGTTCTAATTCAAGTTACATTCTTCATAGTCATTATGTAGCTCATAAATTCAATAAAGTGTTTTACTGTTACTATAAAAATGACAGGAGGGGGGTTTTATGTTGTAAGTTTCGTTAGTTGCTCTTCCTGTTTTATGTTGAAGTTCTCAGGCCATTATGTCATTAAACTCCTTGGAGTCTGAAGGGCTCAGGCCCTCCATCTCTTCCCTTCTGTACACTCGGCCAGGGCAAATGTTAGCCCAGGCTGGGTCAGGTCACCAGACACTAGAGCCAAGCGGCTGTGGTGCCAGGAGGGCAGGGCTGTTGGAAGCTATCATTTCCTGAGAAGTAGCTTCAGTCCATGCCGAAGAATAGCAAGGAGTGGAAAGGCCTGGCATGGGCGAGAAGCGGACTACTCCAGGAGTTCTAAAAATTCACACTGGAAAGAATCCTTAAGATCAGGAGGCGAAGAAGGCCTTGCTGCATGGGGCATAAGTATCTTTGGGTCCTGTGGACACAGGAGCTGTTCCCTGCGTCTTGGCACTGGACTCTTTGCTAACTTGTCAACCTTTGCGCAGCTGGAAGTGCTTGATGAAGTTCTAAGCGAAATTTAGAGTTGGAATCTTATGGGTGTTTTTGAAAGGGTCCATCACTCTTTTTGGCTGTTGTCTTCGATTCTCGAAGAAGTGAAGGTCATTTCTCCTCCAGAAAACTTTGCTCTGGCCAGATGTTTGTTTTGAACAGAATATCCACATGGAAACCGCAACTACTAATTCTCTGGCCAGAGTGCATCAAGGCCTTAATCTAAAGCCTCCCATCCATCCAGCTGTCTGGCATTTGCTATTATAGGGCACCAACAGAGAAATGAGGCTGTGGCTTTATCACTGCACCCTGGGTGACAACTTGATTTTCTGCCTTCACCGCAGGCAGCAGCAGCCCAACATGATGGGGCTGTTAATTTGTGCATTTCATGGTGTCTGTCAGGGGGGCAGGGAGAGGAGAGTTTCAGGGGAAGGGAATGGAGCATGTCCCAGCCGCGGAAGCACCTGTCTGCATTGACGGCGCAGAGCACTTCTTATTAGCGTGCAGGTCTCTAAATGCAGCCCGGGGATGACAGCCTGGCATCCCAGCACCCACACACTGTGACAGGCGCCGGCAGCCGGTCCCATTGTTTGCCCTTGATGAGCATGTCATTAATGGAAATGGAAGAAAGTGAGGGCCACATCAGTATTCAAATAGCCTCTATTCTCTCTGCCATTCACCCGGCGGGCTCAGCCTGCTGCACATTTCCTTCTGCAAGCTCCTCTTAGACTTTTTTAAAAGCAGATTTATTCCCATTTCATACAAATCCTTTCCATGTTGTTCCTGGTTTCTTCCAATCCCATGTTTACACCCACCTCTTTGGACTGGATTTAGCCAGATCAAAGGAGATTTGGGTTCTTATGTATTGCAAAGGTCTAAAGAGCAAGTGTGTGCTGTTCACAGCTGAGAAAATACAAGTCTCCGCTCCTGGAACCTGCCTCCTGTGCCTCCTGAGCCCTGCTTCCCCTCCGGAAGGATGGTGGCTGCTCCGGCCACCACTCTCAGAATATGCAGCAGAACGAGGGATGCACTGGGTAAAGAGAATCTGACTTCTCTGAGAGCAGCTTGCGTGGAAAACAGTCCTTCCCTTTCTCAAGCTTACGAAATTAAAGAGAAGTTAAGGAAAGGGCCCAGCAGTGCACTTGGTTTGGAAAAGAACTGTGTGTCGCACGTGATTATTTACAGCCAAGTGGAGAGTGGCTGGATCCTAAATACATGTTTCCGTCCCTGAGACCCTGTGTTGGTCTGTTTGCTTAATAATGTAATTAGTGCTCAGAGGGAGAATATTGATGCTGCCGCCAGCAGGCATTGCTCCTCCGAGTGTTTCCAAACGTTCCCGATGCCCACTTGGCTTTTGCTTCCCCTCATTCGGTAGCTTCATCTGTGCCCCTGCCTGAGCTGCTCCCCCCCCCCACGCCCCTCAAGGCCCCTCCAGACACCAGCCAAGCCCGCACCGCCCGACAGCCGTCCAGGTCTACGTTTGCAAGCTTCACACCTCACGTTCAGATGGACTGTTCCTTGAGGAAGGCAGCGATGAAAGACCACCTCGAATTTCTTTCTGACCTTTTAGTAAGGAAAGGTCAGAGGAACGCTGGCTGTGCACTTCCCTTGCAGCGTCCCTTATCTGGAATGAATCTGTCAGTGGCTGGGGCCCTCACTGCCTGAGACCCACACAGCTTCTAATGTTTTCTTGTGAGGGGCTGCAAATCGTGCGAACTCTACTGCCTCGAGATGGAACTCAGGGCTCTGCAGTGTTCCATTTTTACCCCAGTTGGAGATGACCAAGTAATTCTTACTCAGCTCTTTTCTCCTGAAGACACAGACACTCTCAGAAGGAGTAAGGAGCCCCGTCTTACACGCCAGTGGTGCCGCCTCCTGTTGGAGACGCCAAGCTGTGGTGCAGCTCGGCCTGGGCGTCCATGGAATTGCTCCTGTCTGTGGTATCATGGCCCCACTATGGATTTGGGGGATCAGGAGAACAGATTTTCTCAGGTGTTTACCTGACAATCTATAAAATCCCCCCAGCCTTTCTCCAGTAGAAGCCCAGAGAAGTGATTATGGTTTAAAAAGCCAAGTCATAAATCGGGCTTTCTCTACTCCCTTGCTTTGTGGCTGAGGGAATCCGCAGAGGGCAATTTAAAAGGAAAAGAAACAGGCTGAGAAGAAAGGAAAGAAAAAAAAAAAAAAACACCAATGCTTTAGCTTTAGTGTCAGAGTGATGAAAAATAATTTTCACATTTGATTAATTATTAAGAGATCTGTTTAATAAAATATAAAGAGAGCATTTTGTCTCTGCACAATCGTTAGCATGACCTGGGACCCCTATTTTGGAGGTGAACAGAAAGCTATTGCGGTATAACAATAAATTTTGTCCCCAAGGGTTTTTGCAGAAGTGGCCACAGGGCCATCCTGACAGATTTAAGGCAGAAATCCCACGGCTGACGCTGAAATGTGTCAAATCCAGTGTCTTCCCCTGGTAAGTCACAGTTACCAGCCTCACCCAGACATGTGAATAAAGCAAAATCATTGACCTAGAGAGAAACCAGACTGGTGGGAGTTTTTCCTTCTTGTTTCATTTTATTTTTTTAAATTATTTCCCTAAAATGTAGATTCAAGTGTTTTGTATTCTTGGTAGCTTACCTATTACAAAGGCAGAAAGCTATCAAAGAATTCTATTCCTCTTTCTATTTTTTTTATTTTTTTGTTTTTAAGGGTTTGTTTGTTTTTTCAGTTTTGGGCCGGGGCCGGGTTTGAACCCACCACCATTGGTATATGGGGCTGGCGCCCTACTCCTTAAGCCACAGGTGCCACCCTATTCCTCTTTTTTTAAATAAATCATTTTCAGAAAACCCACACTATCTCTGCCCATGACTCTCTTTTTTATTTGAATTTAAATAGGAATATCTGCGTTTTATGAAGAACTGTCCTATATAAAGAAGCTGGATCTTTAACCCCCAACCCCCTGCAGGAAAAATAAATGTAGTGCTATGTGTAAGATTAGTGTGTTATGTCTATTTCATTCAACCTGATGAATTCAAAATAAAGGTAGCCACATTTAATTTGTTATACGAGTGCACATACTAATTAAAAAGCTCTTGAAGAAAAGTTTCAAAGTCTGGATGTGTCACGCAGTTTGGTTTGCTGGTTATTTCCCCCTATTTCTTGGGCTACCCAGACATGCCAGCAAGAAGCGTAAAAATCAGGCGTGGAGATGTTCGGCCTCAGGTTTCTGCACATCCATCCATACACGCTCCCTACTTCTACATTTGCAGGGTTCACGTCTTTTACATCCAGATGGGATGTTCTTCTGGGGGAGGCAGCAATGAAAGACCACTGACCTTTCAGAAGAAAGGACAAGTTGCCCCCGGTGCAAGGGGCCCTCGGCAGCGCCTAGTGGCACCCGCCACCCATCTCGGCCTGCACCTGCGCTTTTGAACCTTCCACCACTCCCACCTGTTGGGAAGACAGATTCACCGACATTTCACAAGGAACTCCAGAGCTACCGGTCTGCAAATATTTCACTCTCCCAGCAGTGGCAGCTCCCAGGAATAAAAAGTGCAGGTCACTCCAGGAGGCCAAGGCAGGAGGGTTTCTTGAGCTCGGGAGTTCGAGACCAGCCTGACAAAGAGCAAGACTCTGTCTCTAAAAATCGACGGGTAGTAGTGGCGGTGCCTGTAGTCCCAGTTACTTGGGAGGCTGAGGCAAGGGATCACTCGAGCTCAAGAGTTTGAGGTTGTTGTGAGCTGTGACGCTACAGCACTCTACAGAGGGCAACAAAGTGAGACTCTGTCTCCAAGAAAAAAAAGCACAGTGGGATGGCGTGAGGTGTGTGGAGGATAGTCAGTCACTGATCCCCACCCTCTCTGTGGACCTTGGTGGCAATTGCAGTATGACGTGGCCCCAACTCCAGCTTTGCTACTTAGTCCTTATAGGGATGTACTTGGGACTAAAATAAGTGCACATCATTTTCATTCTCTCTCTCTCTCTCTCTCTCTCTCTCGTCTACCCCCCACTCGATATCTCTCTCTCTCATCTCCCCCCATTAGATATCTCTCTCTCTTTCTCTCTCTCTCATCTTCCCCCCATTAGATATCTCTCTCTCTCTCTCATCTCCCCCCTTAGAAAGCAAAGACATTCACAAGAAGATTCAGAAGCGAACAGGGGGAAACGTTAAAACTTACGTTACAACAAATGTCTTTATCATCTCATGCTTCTTGAAGTTCTATTTTTAATAATACCCTTAATATATCGGTACAGAACACCCATCTATGTACAGAATTAGTGAGCCATGTATACCATGAGTTGCCAATTTTATTAAATATACAGATTATAACTAGCAATCCGTGTATGTAATATGCAGTCAGTAATACACGTTTACAGTTTGCAAATAAATACGCATGAGAGTGTCTCCCCAGTCAAAACTGCCCACGCCCACAGGACGACAGTGTGGCTCCCCCGACCTACAGCTCTGTGCTGCCGAAACACCAGCCCAGAACAGCACCTGAGAACCTACGATCTGGGAAGAGGAGGCAGAGAGGCCTCTGTGGAAGCGCCAGCAAGTATTTCTACTTCCCAGATGTTAATGAGACTTATCTTGGCCTCTACCACTCCTCACCCCTTTTTCCTCAGGGCCATTTAGAGAAGAACAGTCAATGTTCAGTCACCTTAGCACAGGGGCCAGGGAGGAGAGGGGTCGCCTCCCCAGCAAGTTCACCGTGCAGGGACTAATTATAGCCACTAGGAGAAGTTGGGAGGCAGGGTGCAGAGCCTCTGTTGGACGGGGGAGGAGGGGGCCAGGCCCGGGGGGGCGGATGGCATCTAATCTAATGGATCCATCTCATTAGGAGTGAGGAATGACTCCTAACTCACGAAAGGTCATTGCCTACTGAGGTAGATAAATTACCTGTACACCTCCAGCAGAGTTGGAGGACCTATTTGGTAAGGAAGTTTTCATTAAATCAAAGATTTTATGGCTTCTGCTTTGTTGCATAGGAAAAGGGAAATAATTAGTAATTGACGAAGTAAGTGCAGGGAATAAAAAAGTGTAATGTTATTCTAATAGGCCTTGTCTTGGTCTTTAACTTTTCCCTTGCAAGCAGCATTATTTTTTAACTCAGGTGTATAAAAATCATCCACACTGAGAGAGTGGAACCAATTGCAGTTAAACAATTGAGGGGAGTACTAACCAATAATGGGATGGGCTTTAAAATGCCATAAATATTGTTCCTTTTTATTGTGTTTGATTTTTGATGATTCCCATAACCCATTGCTTAAAATTAAATAGACATGTTCTTAGGTATTAGTCAAATACATTTTAGTGCTAAGCTATATAAAGCAGAATATATATATATGTATATATTTGCCCTGAAATTGCCTGTTAGATGAGTTTCTCAGATGGGTTCCTGTTTTTCTGCTGACATTTCCATCTTGGGAGACCCCTAGATTGTAACGATAGTAACACGGAAATTAAGATTTCTCCTAGGGTGAATTTCACCTCACCTATTGGGTGTATCACTGTCACGTATAAATTAATCAGATTTTCGTGGAATAACAAAGCTTGGAATCTTTCTGTCAGGGAAATGTTTACTCTCTGACACACACAGCCACAGTGATTTCTCTTTCATAGGATTCTTGCCTTTATAGCCCCAATTAAATCTGCTCTGAAGAAGATCTGTGAGATTCATAGGCTGTAAGAAGTAAGCAATAAACAGAGATGTGTGGAAAATGGCTCCCTGGGAAAGGAAAACAGGAGATTCACCCTGACTGTAAGGGGTTTTTTAAGTGATATCTTCCGGGATGAAGAGCTTTCTAGCTTTGGTCGTAGGATAATGCTCTTTAACCTACATTTTCTTCTATCCTTGAGATAGCCAGATTTGAGAGCTTGTCACAGATGAGGGACCTGCTACCAGGAGAAGCGAGCCCCTTGCTCAGAGTCGGACCACTGGCGAACAGAAGGGTGGGGGGCCTGGCCCCAGCCCAGCACATCTGAGAAATTCCTCTCCTCTCTCTCTAAGCCCTGCAAGAACGATATGGGATGAGGAGGGGACTTAAAATTGACTGACTGAGCTAAAGCGTCCAGCACAGACAGTGTCTAGAGGTCATTAAACACTAAATTGCGGGCATTATTTTATATTGAAAAATCGAAGTAGTGGGTCTTCCCCATTTAGAGACCGGGAAAGGAGGAAAGTTGCATAAATCTCTAAAAAAAATGCAAACATTTTCATTAAAAAGCCTGTGCTGGAGAATGTGTGACATGACCCCTTTTATTGGGCTTTCCAAGTGTCTCCTGAGTTCTTCACCTAATGTAATTTTAATCGTATCCATTGATGACATTCCCAACCATTTCCTTAGTAATAGATCTCACTGTCAGAAACTTTCGATGGGTAATTATGTAACAACTTCTCTTCTAAATGTCTTCCCCCGGAATGCCATGAATTCTGAACTGGAACAACTGGGGAGGGGAGACCCAGATTTGTGACCCTCAAGGTATCAAACGTGTTCCCTGGCCGTCGGAGGTGTGTGATTTACTTGCTTTTACCACCCGCTGAGTCGCTGGGGGGTCTTGGGGTCTTCCTGTGGAAAGGCGGGACAGCAGAGAGCCGCTGCCCCTCTACGCGGTGGCCGTCAGCATCCTCAATGCCACTCTGTTTTACACCAGGAAGCGTGGCCGGGCCTCTGGGTGACAGGCACGCAAGGAGGAGAAACACCCTTGGTCACCTTCGTCCTCTTCCTACCACATTTCAACCCTGCACAGTAACACTGCCGGCCTCTCTGCTCGCGTACAGAAACAGCGCGATTCCCTTCCTGCCTCACCTTGGGTTCGTGCCTGTCCTCTGTGACTTCCACCGCGCAAAAAAGGCAGCCCAGGAGACCCCAGCCCAATTTACTGGGGTAACATGGGGTGTCCTGAAGCGCTGAGAAAATAGGAATCCTGAAAGGCCTTTTACTGAAATGTAATGACTCCTGGGGAATCGCCTCGTTTCCGCTTCTGCCTCAGGAAAATTAACATTGCATTAACTTACCTATCTTCCTATACTCTGTTTTGAAAAGGTAGCGGACAGTTCATTTAAAAATGTAACAAATATCCCATTGGTATTTACTTTTTATGCCACGAACAATGCACTTGGTGTTGAGTTGAATAGGGCTCCAAGAAAAAATACAAGTAATGAATAGTCACGAGGTTGCTAATCTGATCAATGCTGGGTGATAGGACATTTAATCGGATTGCCTGTGACTGCAATTGCACAGGGCCGTGGCCGCAAGAGGCCCTCCCTGGCTGCAGCAGCATCTGCAGGCTGGTTGTTGCTTGGGGGTGGACGCCTGATGGTGGATGCTTGGGGGTCATTGCCTGATGTGAATTGATCGGGAAGGGGACAAGGTGTCCAGTTAGGAAAGGGATGGGCTGGGCTCCTCCTACCATGAGGAGGCTATCCCACAGAAAGAGGGCACCTTCCGTGCTGTGAATCCTGTTTTTTTCTTAAATCCATGTTGAAGAAGAGAATAAAAAGCAAAAATAGTCTTCAAACCCCACATCTCATTCAGGCAGGAGTTTGGACCCCAGCAAAGGAAGCCGCAGGCAGCAGCAGAGTGTCACAGACCAGGGCTTCCTCTAGGAGAGGGCTTCTTCCTCCTGTCCTAGGCACTGCTCTCTCCTGACATTTCTTCAGACCTTCTAGCCAAGAGGGTGGTCCACCCTGTGGTTTTCATGGTGATGATTAATAAATTTTTCCACCTAAAAATACAAAGAACCTGCTGTTTGCCACGGATTATAATGTACCTAATGCCTAACCGCCCCCAGCCCCCAAGGCCTTGCAATGCTCAGAGGCACCACACTCTGCCTCTTGCGTGAAGCCTTCAGGAAGGCGAGTCGGCCAGACGGGGCCTGACTCTCACCCTCCTTCACCTTCTTGGACTTGGAGCTGTCCTTTGAGGGTTGCTCTGCTCCAGAGCTCTGTGTGGACACTCACAAGAACGTGCTCCCTATTGCAGCCGCACCCTGAGTGTCTCCTCTTCCCGTTTGCTGCCATTTTTCCTTGCAACACACGCTGGGCACCTTCTCAAGACAGGAGTGTTCCGGCTGGGATATGCAGCAAGGGGCTCACGTCTCTGTGGGTAAATAAGACAGACAGACAAAAGCTCAGCCGTAGACTTCTGTGTATGCTGGCTTTTATGAAGTCATCAGCACCGAGGCCTTCCACCGGGGGGTCCCACGTGGTCCTTCGTGCTCCCGGGCCTGTCTTGATGGCCCGGCCTTGGCACGCCGTTCATTTTGAACCCTTCACAGCACGTCAGCCACATTTTAATCAATGTGTGTGCTAAGTGCGCAAACCATCATGCCGATATCTGACAGATCAATGGCGGCTGCTGGACGCCAGGCTGCCCACGGGCCCGGTGGGAAGCCACAGAGGTGCGGGGTGGCGCTCCCTGCGTCCCTGCCGCCGCCACACACGCACTGGCAGGCCCGCGCCGCACGTGGCTGCTGAGAGCTCGCTGCCCACTGAAACTGGTGCCCGTCCCCACGGGAGCTGGCCACGCTCCGGGAGGCCCAGGACAGCAGCTGCAGGAGAAAGCTGTTCTCCCAGCTCGCGGGAGCTGCTTTGTTGGTCCCTCGTTTGCTAGGATGCCCCATTCTCAGCTAACGAACGGCTTCTGTGTGCAGGAGAAAAACGGAGCATGCAAGGCCCGGTCATAAAACAATATCAGCCATACAAGAGGCTGCCTGAGTGGAAAAGCAGCTCAACCCAAAGGGCCCTTTCAAATGCCTAGTTTTGTTCTGAAGTTGCCTGTCTGCTCGTGTCCTCTCTCTTTTCTTTTAAAATCATTACAATCAAGCGTTTATTAAAATATTGAATTAAAGTACAGGGAAGTACTTCTATGACCTATTCAAGCCAAAAAAGCCCCAAAGAAGGAAGATGGGACTCTGATGGTCTAATTGATTTCCTTCTAGAATAAAATTAAAAGCAAGGCAGAGAGTAGCAAACAGCACTCACCTTTATTGCACGCCTTGGAGCTTTGTAAATGGAGGGCGGTGTTTCAGTGTTTGGCTTAGCGGGAGGGAAGGGGGGTTATTATGAGAAAATGAAAAACAATCAGGTTGAGAACTGAGGGTGGGTGGCTGACTGGAGTGGTCTGTGGGCCGGATTGGGCGATGGAGGCCAGGCTGCCCGTGGGCCTGGTGGGAAGGGGTCAGGCTGCCCGTCCCTCCTGGTTGACGGCTGCGGGCAGTGTCTGTTCTTTGACTTCTGCTGCCTCCTCTGTTGAATGTAAACAAACCAGAGTCCTCTCCCTGTGATAACTGTGACATGAGAAGCCATTTCTTCCTTGTTAACTAGAAAAAGCCCACCCCCGAGAACCCTTGTTCCCGACGCCAGTGCCCTGCTAATGGAATTTTTAACTCGACCTGACCACACCTGAAGGTAATCAGCTCTGGGCCACTTGTGCATGCGAAGTCCCTGTCAGGCTGACGGGAGGGCAGAATTAGATGGTCTGCTAACATTTCTCTCCAGGCACCACTGCCACAGTGTTGGGGTGAGTGCCGGAGGGAAGGCTCTTGTCTGCTTGTCCTTGCTCTCCCACCAAAATAGGATGAGACACCTCTGCCCTCATCCAGACTGGGGTGTCCTGACCCCAGGGACATGGGGTCTGGTTTTCAGAACATCATATACACATTTCTCTCCCCAGAACACAGACTGTTGAGGTTCAAGGTGTTAAAATAAGGCTCTGCCCTGCATACCTTCTTCAAACAAGTGTATTTTTCTAACAGGAGGCAAACAATACATTCCAATTTTCAGTATTCACCCCAAACTCACAGAAAGTTTGAAAAACGGCACGTAGTCATTGACAATGCCAGCCAGCTATTTCGAAGTTGCATTCTATACTTAGCATGGGATGGAATGTTCAGACAGGGAACTTTTAAGAAGCAAGATTTTCCTTTTTTTCTTTGCAGTTTTTGTCCAGGGCTGGGTTTGAACCTGCCACCTCTGGTATATGGGGCCGGCACCCTACTCCTTTAGCCACAGGTGCCCCCCAAGAAGCAAGATTTTCAGGTAGAAACCTGAGGCCATTTTCAGAGATGCTCTGTAGACGTGTGTGTAACTTTCCTCCCACCCTCCTGTTCCTAATTCCATTTTAGAAACTTGAAAATACAATTTTTTCTTTTTACCAATTTTGTGTTTTTCTACTTGGCAAACATTGATTCTTTTCTATGTCCCAAATGGAGATGAAAGTAACTTGTCTGTCTCTTTCTCAAACAAAAATAAATAAACAACTTCAATACGTATAGGCCCAGACCCTGCCAAATGCTTTTTTCGGTATGCCAATGTCACCCAGGAATGTCAGCTCAGCACCATGATTAGCATTTTGTAATTGCTACAGAGCCAAATGTTGAGAGAATCACAAATGCAGCTTTGGGCCCCATGAAAATTACAGCTTAAGAAATAAGAGTTTTTCAGTCATAGAGCAGAAAATTAAAAATAGGAGTCCAGGAATCTGGGATCCATGTAACTGTCAATTCAGGCAACTAATTTTAAATCAAAATTGGGGTCTAAAAAAATGTATGCATGTTAAATTCTGTTGTGCTTTTAAAACACTTTCTACTCTAAAGTTTTACATTATGAATCCATGTTAGGTGAAGTTTTTTAGACCCCAATTCTCAACTTAAAAAGTAATCGATATTAAGTTGAAAGCCACAAAGGGGAAGTATTTGCAAAACATTTATCTGACAACTTGTATCTAGAACACGTATAGAACTCTGAAGATTAATAAGACCAGGAAACCAATTAAAACTGGACAAAAACATAACTGAAAACACATTTTGCCAAAGAAGATAAACAAACAGCCAATCAGTGCATGAAATGATGTTCAATACCACTGGATATTGGGAAATGCAAATTAAAGCCACAATGAGATCTCACTACTTGCCCGTCAGTATTGTTCAAATTAAAAAGAAAGCCCACATCAAGTGTTGGTGAGAATATCAAAGAACAGGAACTTGCTCATACTTTGCTAGTAAAAATGCAAAATCATATGACTGCTTTGGAAAACAGCTTGACATTTTCTTAAAATGCTAAACACATATAATCCATCAATTTCACTCCTAGATATTGACCCAAGAGAAATAAAAACATTTCCACATAAAAATCTATTTGCAAATGTTTATAGCACCTTTATTTATAATTGTCCTAAACAGGAAAACAACCCAAGATGTCATTAACTGGTGAACAGATACACAAATTGTGGTATTTTCATTCAATGGAATACCATTCAACAATAAAAAGGAGTGAATTAATGGCACACAGCAATGTAGATAACTCTCAAAAACATCATGATAAGTGAAAGGAGCCAGACACAAAAGATTAAGTATGGTGTGATTCCACTTATGATAGTCTAGAAGAGGTAAAATTATAGGAGGAGAAGACAAATCAGTATCCAGAGAGGAAGGGAAATTTTGGGGGTAGTGGAAATATTTTATGCCTTGATTGTGGTAGTAGATAAGCAACTATGTACTTCAGTTAAAACTCATGCAACTGTATCCTTGGACAGTGTGAATGTTATTGTGTGTAAATTATACCTCAATAAAACCGAGCTGTGGTGGCTCACACGTGCAATCCTAGCACTCTGGGAGGCTGAGGTGGATGGATTACTTGAGCTCTTGAGTTTGAGACCAGCCTGAGCAAAAGCAAGACCCCATCTCTACTAAAAATAGAAAAACTGGGGCAAAAGGATTGCTTGAGCCTGAGTTCAAGGTTGCTGTGAGCTATGACAACATGGCACTCTACCCAGGGTGACAGCTTGAGACACTGTCTCAAAAAAAAAATCCAAAAAACTGATTTTATTTTATTTATTTATTTTTTGAGACAGAGTCTTACTTTGTCATCCTTGGTAGAGGGCTGTAGCATTATAGCTCACAAAAACCTCAAACTCTTGGGCTCAAGTGATCCCTTGCCTCAGCCTCCTGAGTAGCTGGGACTATAGGTGCCCACCACAATGCCTGGCCATTGTTAGAGACAGGGTCTTGCTCTGGCTCAGGCTGGTCTCTAACTCATGAGCTTAGGCGATCTACCCACCTCGGTCTCCCAAAGAGCTAGGATTACAGGTGTGAGCCACTGAGCCCACCCATTAAAAGTGATTTTAAGAAAGAAATCACCACGGGCCGGGGCTTGGTGGCTTACGCCTGCAATCCTAGCACTCTGGAAGGCTGAGGCAGGTGGATTGCCTGAGCTCACAGGTTTGAGACCAGCCTGAGCCAGAGCAATACCTCATCTCTAAAAATAGCCAGGTGATGTGGCAGGTGCCTGTAGTCCCAGCTACTCCGGAGGCGGAGGGAAGTGAATCACTTGAGCCCAAGACTTTGAGGTTGCTGTGAGCTATGACACTATGGTACTCTAGGGAGGGCAACAAAGTGACACTCTGTCTCAAAAAAAAAAAAAGAGAGAGAAAGAAAGAAATCATCAAGACTAGGTGAATAAGGTAAGGTGAATAATGGCCCCCAAAGATACCCGTGTCCTAATACCTGGAATCCATGAATATAACATTGTGCGGTAAAAGAGACTTTGCAGATGTAGTTAAGAGTATTTTTTAATTTTTTTTGAGGCAGAGCCTCAAGCTGTCGCCCTGGATAGAGTACCGTGGTGTCACAGCTCACAGCAACATCCAACTCCTGGGCTTAAGCGATTCTCTTGCCTTAGCCTCCCAAGTAGCTGGGACTACAGGCGCCCGCCACAACGCCCGGCTATTTTTTGGTTGTAGTTGTCATTGTTGTTTGGTGGGCCCAGGTTGTGTTCGAACCTGCCAGCTCTGGTGTATGTGGCTGGCACCTTAGCTGCTTGAACTACAGGCGCTGACCCAAGTTAAGGGTCTTGAGATGGGGAGATTACCCTGGATTGGGGGATGGGAGAGAAGGGGTGCTGTTCAAATCATACCATTTTGAAGCAGCATCTTAGGCGACTCTTACCCACACTGACGTCTAAGGATGCCGATGGGACCTATGAAGTCTGTGATTAAGTGAGAGCAAGTCTATCTCTTGCGATCTATGCTCCAGTTTTTTTTTTTTGAGACAGAGTCTCACTATGCCACCCTTGGTAGAGTGCTGTGACATCACAGCTCACAGCAACCTTAAACTTCTGGACTGAAGCAATTCTCTTGCCTCAACCTCCTGAGTAGCTGGGACCACAGACGCCCACCACAACGCCTGGTTATTCTTTTGTTGTTGTTGTTGCAGTTGTCATTGTTGCTTAGCAGGATCCTCAGTGCAATCACATTGTCCTTATGTGAGCCAGGCAGAGGAGAAGGCCATGTGACAGAGCAAAGGGAAGCAGAATCAGAGACAAAAGAGGCTATGCTAGTGGCTCGAAGATGGAATAAAAGGCCACGAGCCAAGCAATGCAAAGAACGCAACTCTAGAAACTACAAAAGGCCAAGGGCAGATTCTCCCTTTTGTGCTCGAGTACAACCCTGTCCACACCTCAACTTTAGCCTGGTGAAACTGACTTCAGACTTTTGACATACAAAAGTGTAAAAGAAGAAATTTATTTTGTTTTAGGTTGCTAAATTTGTGGCAATTTGTTACAGCAGCTAGAGGAAACTAACGCACTAGGGAACAAATAAAAACTGGAACACAGGCTGGGTGCCCGTAGCACAGTGTACAGCACAGGCCACATACACCGAGGCTGGAAGGGTCAAACCTGGCCCAGGCCTGCTAAGCAACAATGACAACTGCAACAACAACAACAAAATAACTGAGCGTTGTGGTGGGAGCCTGTGGTCCCAGCTACTTGGCAGGCTGAGGCAAGAGAATTGCTTCAGTCCCAGAGTTTGAGGTTGCTGTGAGCTGTGACACTATAGCACTGTACCGAGGGCGGCATAGTGAGACTTTGTCTCAAAAAAAAAAAAAACTGGAACACAGATTGCAAGAGATAGACTTGCTCTCGCTTAATCACAGACTTCATAGGTCCCATCAGCATCCTTAGACTGCAGTGTGGGTGGGAATCACCTAAGATGCTGTTTCAAAATGGTATGATTCTGACAGCAACCCTCCTCTCCCAGCCCTCAATCCATCTCTGCCAACCCAATTCTGCCTGAGTGGTGGACTCTAGGTAGCTGCATTTGGGCCTAAACCTGATGTCTTAGGTGCCCCAAACTTTGAGACACCCTGGTCTAGACAGAGCATTTTCTATTTTCATAATCATAATTCAGTACAATTCCTGCTTCTTTGTCTTAGGTGGAACACTTCTTTCCATGCCTGGCCTCTAGTAGGTACTCAGTAAATGTATTTATCTATTTTACATCGCCATGAACACACACCTCTGTTTTCTGAGTAAATTCTACATTCTGTGATTCTTGATGTAATCCTACTCTTAATCAAATTTTACTAAAAGCTGCTGGTATGAGAGCCTACCTTGGCCAGGCACGTCACTCATTTTACTTTATAAACCACACGGCTTCATTTACAGTTTATGGATTTTAGAAGCACAAAAAGCAGGCAGGCCTTCCGCCTCATGAAGGGGAAGCCAGGCGAAACAATTGTCAAAACATACACACAATTGGAAATTGTGCCTCTTCGGGGTTTTTGCTTCTATATTCTGTCCTTGAAGTCCAGAGACCATCTCCATAAAACTCTGGCATTTGGCAACCCCCATGGACAGCCATGCACCTCCCTCTTTGGCATCCCTCGGTCTACCAGATGCCTCTTCTCTCTGCCCAGCTGAAACTCCATGTTGATAAAAGGAGGGTTCCTATAACCCGGTGCCAGGGCCAGCACCACCCCCAGCCCTGCTTGGGGCGTGGCAGGGTCAGCTTTCACTGCAGAAGATGGGGATAGACCAACCTGAAGAGGCTTCCATGGTGATGACTTTACCATACTTGACTTTCAGATTGATATGAGAAGTGTATCAATGACATGAGATCGGCAGTGCTCGAGAACCCTCTCTGGTGGCCTGCACGGGATGATAGCTAACAGAAGCCTGCAAATGTCTCGGCACTGGAGCGAGATCCATTTAACTTGGTTAGTAAAGCTGACAATTTGCACAGTTGAAATCTTGTCCAGTGAAAACCCAACCCTTATCAGATAACCATTGAAAAGAGAAAAAGTGAGATAGAGGAGTGAGGGGTAATGTTAAGGCCAGAATCACCGAACAGTTTCATTTGTATGCAGGCAAATTTATGTGTCTATGAGACTCTGCCCGGCTACTCTAGCAGTTTTAGCAATGCATCGCTCTCCCTGTGTTTATCAAATATTTAAACACCTCATTTTTATTGAGCCATAATGTCTGCTGAATATGTGAGCAAAAGGATGAATTTTCTTTCTCACAGCAAGAATACAGTGGCAATTCTTCATTCATCAACTGGCCCATTTATAAAATAAAGTCACATTTGGATTCTCTTATTTGCTAGAAAAAAATAAATAAATCATTCTCTGCCTTCCATAAATATATATTATCTAGGTCCAGATCAATTGATTGATCTATCACAACATTAATTGATCAACATAGCTTCTGTCTGTCCATTTATTCATCAGAGAAAGAAGCAGATGACATTTAATTAGTTCCATAATGGAATAACACTTTTCCTCCAATTAGCACAGCTATGAATGTGATAAGAAGGTTCTATTTCTTGAAGGCAAGTAATATATATTATTTCATTGCACCAGCCCTAACAAATCAGTTTAGAGACTGAACATCTCCCGTTTAAAATGAGTATCATTGGTCAGAAATATCCATTTTAAGTGCGGTGCCTATGATATAGTCTGTAAATCTCCACTGCAAATGATTGCGACTCAAGTAAACTAAACCAGTGTCCAAATCACCTTGCTCATTACGAGGGACAGTAATCAGCGAACCAATAAAACAATTGGAGCCGAAATCATATTGTGCACTCACAGCAGCAATGGAATAATGAAGAAGCCTTAGAGATAAATATTCATTTTCCCAAGCTGCAAACACACAAACCTCACTTCCTTTCTCACTTTCTAGCCCTATGGTAGTCAACACAATGATGCATTGAAATACATGAGTAGTCGGGTGGGATGAAGGAGACGGCTTCTACAATTAGGGCTTTGCATTCACTGGGGATCGGCGCCTCGTTTGTGAGCGTCTCTCTCTAAAGAGGCAGAGTCTTAATTCCAAGTCCAGAGATCAGGCATTTGTTTTCATAGCATCAAAAGCCTATTTTAAAGCTGTAACGTGTATTCTGCTCTCTCTTGGTGGGGTCAGAGTTCTGCTTGTTACAGAGCTTACTGAGGTTTTACAACACAGAGTTTGGGTCAAGAATGAAAAGTTTTGAAGATTTACATTTTTCTCCGGCATTGACCTTTTGGCTTTATTCCTTAATTAAGCAAAGACATGGCAGCAAAAGGGAGTATTATGGGCCTGCTGTATCCCCAGGGCGTTATGAGACACCAGACACAGTTAAGCTATCTCAAGACAACCATGTTCTCTGGAGTTATTTTATTGCTATTATAAAAAATCTTTATTATGGGAAAAAATATGTATTTTTATGCCAGAAGAAGATGAAGATGACAGGCTGTTGAACGGTAGTTTCAGTTGAGCTTTGTGCCCACGGAGATTGTAAAACACCCAAGAATAGGAGAGGCCTCCTGATAGAATTCTTAAGAAACCTAAAGGGGTATATTAATCTTCGTGAAATTCATAGTTGGAACAGGGTACCATTAACTGGCACTTTCTAGTTATCAAGATATTTTATGAAACTGAAAAAAGTCCTATTACACTTGCTAACAGGGGCAACTTTGGGGGTGTGGCTAATGAAATAATCTCTTTCCAGATCGTCTTGACTGCAAGAACCTTGAGATCCTGAATCCCCCAAGGATAGTTGCTGTTTTTATTCTGTACTGCTTCTCAGGGACTTCTGTAGAAGCTGCTGCGTGAGTTTGCTTTCCCTTTACTAAAGAAAAGAAAATCATTAATTGAAGATTTTTTAATTGTGACATTTTTCTTTTCCATCAAGAATCTGGCACTTAGAAACTTTGTATTGTTTTTAAAGCAATTAAACCACCCTCTCTTTTCCGAGAAAAAAATAACCTTGACTTAAACTGCTCATACCTCTTTTGGTGGATGTTTACCAAAGTAAGACTTCTTCAGAAAACATTATTACTTGACTCAGCCATTAAAAAATATGAATTTGCTGGGCGCAGTGGCTCACACCTGTCATTTTAGCACTCTGGGAGGCCAAGGCGGGTGGATGGCCTGAGCTCACAGGTTTGAGACCAGCCTGAGTAAGAGCAAGACCCCGTCTCTAAAAAATAGCCCAGCATTGCGCCTGTAGTCCCAGCTACTCAGGAGGCTGAGGCAAGAGAATCGCTTGAGTCCAGGAGTTGGAAGTTGCTGTGAGCTATGACACCATAGTACTCTACTGAGGGCAACAAAGTGAGACTGTTTCAAAAAAAAAAAAAAATGGAAAAACAAACACCACATATACTAATTATTAAATTGGAACCAACCAATCAGTATTCATATGCACAGATGGAAGTGCTCAATGGAAATCACGCAGACAAGGTGGGGGGAGGAGGGGACGGGTGAAATCATACCTAACAGGTATAATGTACACTATCTGGGTGATGGGCACACTTATAACTTTGACTCTAACAGTACAAAAGCAGTCTATGTAATCAAAACATTTATCCTCCTGTAATATTCTGAAAAACAAAAATTTAGCCATGCAAAACAAAACAGATATATACATATATAAGTAATTATATATGTGTGTGTGTATAGTTACTCAAGCCTGTCATCATGGGACTCTTTTGCTACCAGGAAAAGTCTATCTACTTTCTTATCTATTAATCTGTATGCTTATTATCTACATATCTGTCCTGCTGAATTCCAAAGGCAATTTGAAGTGGAACTTGACTTTCTCTCCCCTTGGCTTTTATTAATAATGGATCTTCTAGGAACTACCTCCTGGAGTTTACCTGTCTCATATGTATCTGTAGCCTCCCCATAGATAACAGGATTATTTCGCTTCTCCCCATGGCAGAGAGAGATGATTGGGACCCCTTGCCCACACTTTAGGGTCTGACCTAGGGAAATCTTGCTGACAGAAGGAGGAAGCATTAGTATCTTGCAAACGAGTTGTGGTCTCTCCTGTATACTCCAAGTCAAGAGGAAGACAAGAATTCCACTAAGGCGCCAGCCACATCCACCTGAGCTGGCGGGTTCGAATCCAGCCTGGGCCTGCTAAACAACAATGATGGCTGCAACCAAAAAAAAAAAAAGCTGGGTGTTGTGGCGGGTGCCTGTAATCCCAGCTACTTGGGAAGCAGAGGCAGGAGAATCGCTTGAGCCCAGGAGGTGGAGGTTGCTGTGAGCGGTGATGCCATAGCACTCTACCCAGGTTGACAGCTTGCGGCTCTGTTTCAAAGAAAAAAAGAGAATTCCACATTCAAAAGAGGAGTTCCACAGAACAGATTCTCTGTGGCGGAGCATTGTTCCTTCATTAGTGAGGCACTCCTTTACAGACAGCCCTGTGACTGAGTTACAGAGTGACATTTCCTGCTATCTAAGTTAACCATATGGCCTCCTTCCTGAGAATCAAATCTCACCAAAAGGCTTGGCGCCTATAGCTCAGCAGGCTAGGGCGCCACCCACATACACCGGGGCTGGAGGGTTCAAACCTGGCCTGGGCCTGCCAAACAACAATGACAACTACAAAAAAATAATAAAATAGCGGGGGGTTGTGGCGGGCACCTACAGTCCCAGCTACTCGGGAGGCTGAGGCAAGAGAATCGCTTGAGGTTGCTGTGAGCTGTGATGCCACAGCAGGCATTCTACTGAGGGCAACACAGTGACACTCTGTCTCAAAAACAAACAAATAAACAAAAAAACAAAAACAAAAACAAAAAAAGTCACCAAAGCATCTCCTCATGCTTTTACGTAAAGACAGACTGAGACTAACTATTTTCCCCCTGAGACAGAGTTTTGCTCTGTTGCCTGGGCCAGAGAACAGTGCCGTCGTCATAGTTCCCTGCAACCTTGAACTCCTGGCCTCAAGTGAGCCTCCTGCCTTGGCCTCCCAATGTGCTAGCAACACAGGTGTGAGCCACCACACCCAGTCTGAGACTAGTTTTTTAAATCAACTTGTTACTTTATTTATCCTTCACGTGAGGAAGTCTATTGCTCTGTTTTGCTGCGTTTGGCCACCTCAGGGTCAGCAGCTCCACACAGCCTCCGTCCCGTCCTGTCCTCCCACGCAGGAGTGCGGCAGGTCAAAGCTCACCACACACATGGGGGTGCACTTAAAATCTTTCAGCTCAAGGTCATGGCCCACTTTTTAGCGATTTTTATTTTTTAGTACAACAAAACTTCATTCCAGGGATTTAGAACAGTCCCTTGGGCTGTAGTTGGATTTCACTAGTGGATCCAGCAGGTTCTCTGGGCAGGGCCGGCAGGACACATGAGAAGAGACACCATCCATGCGTCTGTCAGGAACGTCATGGGGTTGGGGAAAGAGGAGCAGGTTCCTTTTTTCTTCTGACCCTACAAAGTAGCCGGCTGAGGGCGTGTGACAATAGAATGTCAGCTAGAGAAGATTTGGGAGTGAAGATGCAAGGAAGGGGCTGTAAATTGGAGAAGTCATTGCGGCTAATTTTATTCTCTGCTGCCTTAGATGTTTAGAGTCCTTTCCTTATGGCAGAAACCTACTGGCTACCAATTTCCTAGTGAGAAAGTCATTTTAGTTTTTTGTTTCATTATATTCATATTTCGGACAGACTTTGTATCGTGATGTAAGTTTGCCGGCTCCACCCTAAGGAAGGGTGCTCACATTATACGTGTTGTTGTCAAACCCGTCAGTACACAGTGCTCTGGGTTCTTTCCAGATACCTAGTGGTGTCCAGCCTGTCCTCTGAGCCAGTCCAAATTCTCAGATCTCTCCTTCTCTTGTGAGAGCTGAGTAATCTTAGGAGATTGATGCCACTGAATGTCCCTGAAGCATAGCTGTCAAGTGTGTAGGCTCAAAATCTCGCCATTTCATTTTATTGACTTTCAGAGCTTATTGAGTTACTCGTGTGTTCCTTCTCTTCCCAAATGCTGTGTGCTTTTCCCGCGGTGCTCTTTTATTTTGAAGGCCCCAACGCAAGGCACCTGGGCGTCAAGGGAAAAAGCCTAGCCATAATGAACCAGCATGAGCAATGTAGGAAAAATATGGGACGAGGCTGACAGAAAAGCAAGTTCTAGTTTTCCTAGTTCTCAAAGATTACATCAAACAGGTTTAAAATAATGGAAAGTATCTGGTCTCTCCGCAGGTGGTAGCAGAAAGGTGGCTGACACCAATGAGACCATGTTATACAGACTGATGTTTCCTGAAACACTTGAAATTCTATGTACATAACAAGGTTAGAGTACTTGGCTCTGAAGCACAGAATGGATCAAAGCCAACTTATACACTGGCACTGCAATTCCAGGTATGAATGCAAATAGCCAAGAAACCATGAGGCAAATGCATAGTCCAGCTATAATTTTTGTTGTCATCACCAACTTTTTCTGCTTGTTTGTTTTAATGCTGCCGAGAAGAGGTAGAAAGTAGCATTTGAGCAAGGTAGGTGATGATTAGCATCTGGCAAGAAGATTTCTGGGTAATCGATCATTCAGGAAGAAGTACCCAAAGACAGAACTGGATGGTCGTTAGAAAGAAATACAGAATTGATGTCAGACAGACACACCTATACACGTGCTCACACAGATCCCCTATCAAATCCAGTTCCCAATCTTTTGCCCAATTAATGAAAATTCCAAAGAATTTTATTCAATTCAGATTGTTAACATCGATGACCCAGCTGAATCCCACTGTACATCATGCTATTTCACCTAATTAAGGCCGAAGATGATTCAGTAGAGAAGAAATTCCAGCTCTTTGCACTTAGCCAAGTGTTTGTTATTGAAGGATTCCAGAGCCTTCCAAATTTCATGAAGGGGCTCAAAAAAGGGAAACATTCTTGTTTCCGCTGGCAATTTATTCATTTTTCAGTGAGTAAGTGCCAAAGATTTTTGTTGGTGGTGTCATTTCTTTTTTTGTTTTAAATGGTTTTTGCCTGACAGTCCAGAAGTGAAACATGTATCGTTTTTTGCATGAAAATTCTGTCTATGGCATTACAGCTCGATTGGGTTACAGGATTCGAACTTGTTCCTGATCAACGTGAGTTTGTCTGCCTCTATTTTTTGTTGCTGTTTTGTTAGTGTCTTAGCAGTTGAATCCAATACTTAAAATGAGGAAGGCCATATCCCCAACAGCAGCCTTGCTCCATCTTGATGCATTGTCATTAGAATTCTGTTGTGATGTTTACCTTATCCTTCCTTAAGAAACTGGGTTACTTCCTCTGTCCGAACTCCGGCGGGAAGGCAGAAAATCAACGTTTGCAGTAACGTGGCAATGCATTTTAAGAAGAATCAGCTCCTAAGAGGTGGGGAGAAAATGTATTACCAGACTTTGCAGAGGTGGACAGGCCCCAGCAGGTTGGAGCCGAGAGGAGTAGGGTCCCTATGGCCGCTCAGGCCCCTCCTGCCCGCCCCTCGCCCGGGCGTCCGTTGCTCGAAGCCGGGCCCCTGTCGCCGCTGCTCCCAGGGGAGCTGGGCCCTCGCGCTCCCTCCAGGATGGGAGAGGATATGACAGCCCGGTTTGTGCACTAGCATCCTTAATATTTCCTTCCTTTCAGAAGCAAATAGAGCGTTCCCTTATCTGAATGCTAATTTCCTAGTTAAAAACCCTCCCTTGCTGACAAGGGACTGAAAGAGTTTTAAATCACAGATGTAGAGTATCAAATGCAATAATGCTCTTGCAATAGTGCATTGAAGCCTCAATTAATTAACCCTTGGGCTAAGTAGGCAGGTACATGGTGGTGGCCGCAGGCGGTGGATGGATGAGATTTAAATGTGCATCTCATTTCCCCAGCACGGAGCATGCCGTTTGGTTCAGAAAGGAGTCATTTTGCACACTCGCCTCATTTACTCGCTGCTTTAATCCTCCTAATTCCACCTGAGATCGGGGGAGAATTGAAAAGGAAGGCGAGGAGCAGGGGCTGCGGGCCGGGCTTTTGTTGCGCGCGGTCCCCGGGGGCCGCTCCTCGCCTTCCGGGCGGGCGTCGGTGGGAACCCTGCGAGCCCAGATCCAGGGGGGTGGGGCGGGTTTCACACTTGAGGGGTGCGGGCGGTGCTTGGTGCCGGGTCCCCGCACCAGGCCGCGGCGCCCGGCCTCGGACCCCGCCGCGCGGGGTCTGGATCCCTCGCCGCCCCCGCCGGGCCCGGGCGCCGTGTCCCGCGCTGACTCGGTGTAACTCTCCAGCTCATTTCTCTGCACGCGATTTACCATCTGTGAACTCGTCTTTAACCTAATAAAAATCATCTAGCTTTGGACTAACAAGAAAAGGAAACAGTGCTCATTGTGGGGTTTGGGGGAAATGGCTTCACTAATGTGCAGGATGAGAACGGAGTGATTTATAGGCGGTTTTAACTGTAGGCTATGATTAGGGGGCTGGTAGTAAGTGCATTAGATGTCTAAGTGTGGCAATAGAGTAAATAGGCGTTTTATTTATCGCAGTGCCAGGGGCCTCTTAGCGGAAGAGCGCTTCTCCAAATTGAAATATAGCAGAGTTTACACTCCTGATTAGGGCTTCAAGCGCAGAGCCCAAGGCTATCAGCTAAGCAGAAGCAACGCTCGCTGACACCTAATTGTCACTGGATTAATGTGCAAACAGGGACAGCGAACAGCAACAACAAATAACCTAGTGTCAGAGCCGTTGGTGGCAGTGTCCACTCGCAGTGACTTGGGGCCAAATTGGAGTTTATATGTCAAAACAGGCTCAGATCAATGTGTCGGACTCCTCCTGCAAAGGGCTGGATGGAGTCGTGGCAGTTGCTGATCTATGAGCGCGCGGGCGTGTTATGTGCTGGGGACTGGAGGGGCGCAGGCAGACGGGGGAGGTGAAATGCCTCTCCATTAATTTTTTTCCTGCTTTATGCTCCCGAATTCACGGCTATTAAGATAAATTTATGTGAATCAGGTCTTTCTCTCCAGGATCTTGTGACTTTCGCCTGTGTCTCCATATAAAATTTAATAACCCTGTTTGTGAATCAAATCATTCCCACAACAACAGATTCAATCTGGGTTGCCACCTGTCTGGCTTTGGACAAGAGCAACCGAAAATGGCAGCTGGGTTCCAGCTTTTCATGGGGGCTGGTGGTTGGTTGGCTGCCTGGTAGGTCAGTTTGCCCTGGGGTTTTCCAAAACAGGAGTAGATGTGGCTGACAACTGAAAGGGAAGAGGAGGACAACCTTCCACAGTCCCTTTTCTTTAAATGACCAAGTAGGTGGCAGCCGTATTTAAAAAACACAAGAATTCATAGGAGTCTAAAGCAAATGGAGGAATAGAATACCATCCAAGAAGTTCCTATGCTCATTCATTTTTCTTCTACAATTAGCCATTTAGGGAGGGAAAAAGTCACAAATACATGAATTATGTTCCTAAATGTATTTCTAAAGTTCTTAAGTTTTATTGAGCATGAAAGTTGGTCTTTCCCTGTGTTAAGGACTGAAGAAGCTATAGAACTAGCTAGTGGCTCAATGGTGCAAAGTCTTATGATTTAAACTTGACATTTGCAATTTTTTGCCGTAAAATATTACTTTCTTTATTTCAAGACTTTAGTTGAAAACCTCGTAATTCCCTTTAAGCTCCATTTGATTGTCAATTGCACAACTCTCTCTAAAGCTTAGGGCTTATGATTTTCATACACACCTGATTTATGCTTTTTGTGTCACAATATAATGTACTTTGGTACAGCTCCCACTTACTTCCCCTGCATCATGAGAGCTTTCCCTTTCAGGCTGGGAGTTTTATAGTGAAGCTATGAAAGAGTTGTGACCTGGCTGTACATCTCCCTGAATTGTCCGAAATTGCCTTTTTTGCTGCCATACTCAGCCTTCTGTGCCACTCCATTTAATGTATTTTCAGAAAATGGTGACCTGGCTATTTACATATCTGGATAATAGAGCGAAATAAATTTCACTACTGAAAATTTCGGTAGCTGGCCTTAGAAAGCCCATTCATTGCCTCAGGTATGGGTGGAGGGATGGCAGAATGAATCCTGGTTGTTGCAAACATTGCGATTTCCTTTAGGCCATTTGTCATCAGAAATCACGGAGCTGAATCTGCCCTGGGTAAATCCCAAATACATTTTACTAATGATATGCTGGATCAATTCAATCCATTTTAGTTGTAAAACTCTAAAGCTATCCAAGTGCTGATTAGAGTGTAAAATTAGAGTTAATGCTCTACATTAGAACAATACTTAGAAAACCCAAATGTCACAAGTAGATATTAAGTTTTCTGAAAACCTATAATATATACACAGGGTACCAAAAAAATGTATACACATTTTAAGAAGGGTAAAAACTGTATTAAATTTCTTTTTTTTTTATTTCAGTTTCTGGCCGGGGCCAGGTTTGAAACCCCTACCTCCGGTATATGGGGCTGGCGCCCTACTCACTGAGCCACAGGCGCCACCCCAAACTGTATTAAATTTCTAATACTCAGGTCATTTTGACTTCTACAATGACAAGAGGTACTCGAACATGACCTGCATCAATCTTTCATTATTGGCATATATGATTACAATTTTAATATAGTTTCTTCCTTTCTTAAAATGTGTGTACATTTTTTGGCACGCTCTGTATTGTTGTGGTAAAGACTGGAATTCATGCAGGAAGTTGGCTAGCCCATTTTGTTGATCCTAATTTTTATACTTTGCAGATCTTACTTTGTTGAATCCTGGAACTCAAAGGAAATAATAGGGATGATTAAGCCCTCTTTATAGCCCTATTTGCAGATGGAGAAACTGAGGCCCAGAAAGGTTAAAAGTTTTTGCTCAAAGTCACACCTATATGTACAACTAAATATTCCAAGGCTTCCTCCTGCACGTCATTATTCCAGTCATGCAATAGCACTTTAGGTATATAAGAAAAACATCAACTATTGTTATTATACTCCATCAACATTAATTATTCAGGCATCCGTAAATATTAACATTTTTCTGGAACATAAGTGTTTTTTAAATTATTGATTTAAGAAATAATTTTAAGAGGGTGTCATTCTTTGATCACTTACCTAGAAATTACAAAACAATTACAATTTTAAAGATATTTCCAGTATTTGAAAGTGTTGCCATGTCTTGTTTATTTGAGGTTGGGGTTTTATTATTTCTCTTATAGTTTTCTACTTCTTTTATCTCCCACTCTTTCTGCATGTTTTGGCTTTTTACCTTCTACTCAGGCTTCTAGGAAAAAACTAAGACTCCAAGAAGTCAATTTTATCATTGCTTGATAAAAATTTCATAAAGAAAATAAGCCAGAACTTCCAGATAGAATGCAGTCTGATCATCATACTTTTCCCCGGCTCTCAGTGCGATCCGTACCCAAGGCCCACCAGGCCAGGCACAGTGGCTCACACCTGTCATCCTAGCACTTTGGAAGGCTGAGGCAGGAGGATTGCTTCAGCTCAGGAATTGAAGGTTGCAGTGAGTTATGATCCTGCCACTGCCCTCTAGCCTGGGCAACAGAGTAAGACCCTGTCTCAAAATAAGATTAAGCAAAATTAACTAATTAAGCACGTGAACTGTTGATGTAACTAGCTGAGTAAATAAATCAAATTAAGTTAATCAAGAAAAAGTTGGGTGGCACCTGTGGCTGAAAGGAGTAGGGTGCCGGCCCCATATACCGGAGGCAGTGGGTTCAAACCCAGCCCCGGCCAAAAACTGCAAAAAAAAAAAAAAAAAAAAAGTGTAAGAAAAAGTTAGCACCACAATAATTTAGAGTGTGACTATTTAAATCTAGATCTAATCTGAAATTTCTGGTAATGTGGTCAGACTCTGGGTAATATTTGGCACCTCTGGGAGGTATTATCAGTCTTCAGGGAAACAGCTGAAATCTAAGCTGGGACCATCACTGAAGCTGAAAGCCTGGAGCCTGAGCTACTGTGTACACTGACCATGTCCACTCACTCGCTCTTCCCCACACTGAGTTCTTGAGAATTTCAAAACCAGTCATTTTCAAAATAACCAGTACTGGTCCTGGTCCTACTTTTATACAACAGGCAGATTAAATCCGATTCTAATTTCATAGACCGAAATGATCGTATGAAATTCTCTTAAAGGAATAAAGAAGGAAAATCTATTCCAGGATTATCTCCATGAGGGAACATCCTTTATCCCGGGTGAACAACCGGGAAGCGTTTGACAGTAGTCAAAACCATTTCAGAGAGAAGAACCAGGTGCTGAAGGGAAAGACCACTAATGTGGGCCCGGTGGAGGCATGAATTACGGCTGGGGCTCTAGGACCACCCAGTGGAGGGACCTTGAGCAGGTCACTGACAAACAGCCATGAAGTGTTGGTTTCCTAACCTATAACCAGGGGACCAGGCACAGAATTTCTTAAGGTGCGGTCTCTATGCCATGTAAGTTAGCATCTGCCTCGTCCCTCCTCGGGGTTCTGGTGCGATCCGGAGTTTAGCATGCTTGGGACCAAAGGACCCACACATTTTCTTATTAATGTGAAGTTTTTAGTCACTTACGCTTTAGCAATTTATTTATTTTATTTATTTAATTTTTTTTGCAGTGTTTTGGCCGGGGCCGGGTTTGAACCCTCCACGTCTGGTATATGGGACTGGCGCCCTACTCACTGAGCCACAGGCACCACCCAACGCTTTAGCAATTTAAACTTAACTCTAATAATACAGGTTGTGGAAGAGACACTGCTGACTGGCCACAGGGAGGACTTCATCAGATTACACATACCTCACAGAGAACTTCAGTGGGTGTCTCTATTTGCATGTTAACAGCCTCTCTCTCTCAAAAATATAGTAACAGGGCGGCGCCTGTGGCTCGGCGAGTAGGGCGCCGGCCCCATATACTGAAGGTGGCGGGTTCAAACCCGGCCTTGGCCGAACTGCATCAAAAATTAGCAGGGCGTTGTGGCAGGGGCCTGTAGTCCCAGCTACTCTGGAGGCTGAGGCAAGAGAATCGCCTAAGCCCAAGAGCTGGAGGTTGCTGTGAGCTGTGACTCCACAGCACTCTACCGAGGGCGATGGAGTGAGACTCTGTCTCCTACGAAAATAAATAAATAAATAAATAAAGTAACACATGTCTCTAATTAGTAAAGATGATTCATGGATTAAAGATACCGTGAGATGTCCTCTCCCTGATTGTCTCACTTATTTAAATTAATAGGTTGTAACTTTAAGTAGCCTGATTTCACGTACATAGTCATGTAACTTATTTTATTGTTTGCATTTTTCAACTTTTGGAATAGAATGAAAGCGGAAATACCATTAAATCAATATTCTTTCAGGATCATGCCAGCAGCCTAGTTCTTCGACATCAGAAAATGATATGTCTCTACATATATATTCCTTTTATTTAAACGTTATTGAGAGCAGACGGGTTAGACTATATTCCAAACTGGTGTGTTCTTCTTTGGCAAGCAATGTGTAGAAATCACTTTTTTTACACTGGTGCCATAGAGCTTATTCCATTTTCATTTTATAACTGCATTTTACAATCCAGTAGGCATTTCCTATATGGGGCCTGCAAGATTTCTCAGACTCGATGTGTTAAAAAACCCAATTTGTGGGGGTTTTTTTGAGACAGAGTCTCACTATGCTGCTCTCTGTAAAGTACTGTAGCATCATAGCTCACAGCAATCTCAAACTCTTAGGCTCAAGCGATCCTCTTGCCTCCGCTTCCCGAGTAGCTGGGACTAAGGGGCCCAACAACACCTGGCTATTTTTTAGAGACGCGGTCTCACTCTTGCTTAGGCTGGTCTCTAACCTGTGAACTCACGCAACCACCGGCCTGGGCCTCCAGAGTGCTAGGGTTACAGGCATGAGCCACTCAATTTGTGTTCTTGCATGGTTAAAATAAAAGCAAAAGCATGTGATAAACAGTAAGTTTCTCTTTCTATCATGTTTAATATCAGTTATGGAGGAACAATACATTGTGCACTTTCTATATATATCTTCTTTGTAAGGTAGGATTTTTCTCCCCTTACTTAAGGGAAGTTTTTCTAAGAGCACATCTTTTTAATGGTATTCTTTTCCCTTCTCAGTGAGGGACTATTGATTGAGTGGACACCGCTTACTGTAGCCGTTCTGAGCTGCCAGCAGCAGAGTTTCCTGTGATTGATTTTATATAGCACCTTTTATACTTGAGAAATCCCAAAGCACTTAACAAAGCAGAGAGTGAGCTTGATGCTGCTAGTGATGGCGTAGGCCCACACCGACAATGGCACACACCGGGGGCGGCGCACATTGCCTCGGATTCCCCACCTCTCCGGAGAGTGGCTGGCCAGGTCACCACCATTCTCTAGAATCTCCACACTGGAAAGGACGCCTATCTGTCTTCAGAGATATTCCTTGGCCTCTCCCCTGACCAGCCACCACAAGGTAGATGAGATCGGCCACTATGGGTGATTTCAGAGGAATCATTTACTCTCTAATCCTCTGTTTCCTCCTTGGTTCAATATGGTGGTTGGATTGGGTGGTCCTATCCATCCAGTTGGAAATTCTAAGATTCTATTTCTGGAGTATGTTTTGAGCCTCAAGTAGATTCAATAAAACATCATCGTTGCTTACTTCTTTAACACTCAGCACAGTGCCTAGCACATAATAACCCCTCAAGGAATGTTTGTGGAGGGAATACATAAAAATGACAAGTGTCTTTTCATTGTAAGAGAAAAGTAGTTTCAGTTCAATATTCGGGGTACTCATGGCCTAGCACTTCTACCTCAGCAATGAGCATGCAAAGTGAACCAGCCCTTTCCATAGATCTAGCAAAAATGGGGCCAAAAATCATGCTTTTCTTCCCCTATCTTTTTCTACCTGGCTTTGATGCAAAAGGCTGAAGCTCCTCGCCTCACTTGCAGGGTGGGGAGGAAAGAAGCAGAAATTGACAAGGCAAGAAGAAGGGACTTTAAGCTAAGAAGTGCGGTCTGTTAACCTCCCGAGAAATGAATTGGAGGGAGAAGAGACACAGAGACCGTGAGGAGAGGGCAGCCTCCCCACTTGGAGTAGGTCCTGACCTAACAAGGAGACTGTCATTGAAGGAACCGAAAGAGGCTGTCCTAGTCTTAGGAATCCAAGCTATTTTGTCCTCATTTTCAGAGTGACCTTCCTGAGTGTCTCTAACGCAGAGGTGGAGGACGGCTGGGGAGGGAGAGAAAGAGAAAGTCACAGCGAGTCCTCTGGTCCCATACATCCCTGTTCCCCGGGGAGCAGAGAGGTGGCACGATGACTCTGGAGGAGAGTTGGCAGGGTTGCCCTGTGGCTTCAGCTGGACTGATGCCCTGGTGCCTGTGGGTTGTCACACATCTGATCATCCAGTTAGCTTGCTCCCAAGAGGGGGCATTCCTCTTTACCTGTGCCTTATATGAGTGTGTGTGTGTGTGTGTGTGTGTGTGTGTGTGTGTAGACAGCGTAAGTGTGCACAAGTGCACCATAACTTTGAAATTCCCTTTCAAATAAGCAACTTACTTTTGTTTTACACAGTGCGCTGAACAATTACATGGTCTCCTTTGAAATTATTTAATCACAAATGGCCTAGGAAGACCCATTTGACAAATTAAAAGAGAGGATCCATGACTCGTTCAAGGTCACATAGCAAATGGCAAAGCTGGAATTTAAACCCGGGTTGCTAGATGCCACGGCTTACTCACTGTGCCTATGCTTTGCTGTCTCCATCTCGACCTGAAAAAAATTCTGCTTGATAATAGAAACTTTATTGTTATGACATTCTAGTATTTGAAGAACTAAGTTGTGAATGTTTACAGTTTACTTTTGAGTTCAGGCCACACAGACAGTTGCTTACTACCCTAGGCTGTTGGTTAAAATACATTTCTTTTTATTTCACAGGCCTCTACTTTTAGGAACAGGAATAAACATCTATGATTTTCACCCCTAGGGTTCATTGCTATGTGTATTGACTCCATTTGGAGCATCCTTGCAACCTTAATAACCCCATCTCTAAGACGAGAGGGCTGAGCTGGACCAATGTGCTCAAGCTCCCTTCTCACCAGTAGCCTATGCTCAAGTTTGCTTCTCACCAGCAGCCTATGACAGCAAGCAGGTGAGAATCTACTGACCTGCAGCTAAAGAACAAAGCCCAACTGTTCAGGTCCATACTGGCTCGCTGGGAGCACATGATCCTTTGAGCTCACTGGGCTCAAAGCCAGGTACATAAACACACAGGACACAGTTCCCACCCTCAAGGGACGTGGAGTCTAGTGAAGCTTGCCTAAAGGGGCCTGAATACTCGACAGTTATTGGTCATGTGTTTATCTTTTATTGGTGAATTTCAAGATGTATTCTTTGTACAATATGAGTGGTTTAAAGAATATCTAAGGCTGGGCATGGTGGCTCACGCCTATAATCCTAGCACTCTAGGAGGCCAAAGTGGGTGGATTGTTTGAGCTCAGAAATTCAAGACCAGCCTGAGAAAGAGGGAGACCCTGTTGCTACTAAAAATAGAAAAATTAGCCAGGCATCGTGGCAACTGTAGTCCCAACAACTTGGGAGGCTGAGGCAAGAAGATCTCTTGAACCCAGGACTTTGAGGTTGCTGTGAGCTATGATGCCATGACCCTCTCTACCCAGGGTGACAGGGTGAGACTCCGTCTCAAAAACAAACAAACAAAAAACCAGAGTATCTACACCTGATTAATTCTTCCTTCTATTCATTGGAGGAAAAAAAAAAAAACTATTTAAATAGGTGGACAGATATTGAACAGGTATCTCTGTGACCCACTTTCGGGGGCTACATATACACACACTGTAGGAGCCCTGAAAAAACCATCATGTTGTGTCTTGGGGAAGTCATGAAGGGAAACAACTCTAAAAGCTCAGACTGTTAGGAACTATGCCTTGGAAGTACCACATAAGGATGGGAGGGCCTCTGGTGTTTTGCACTGACATGAGTGAGCTGAGGAAGAACTTGATTGGAAGAACCAGGGCCCATTCAAGGGGGTGCAGGCAGCCAGGATCCCTCGGCAGTTTTATTTGGAAGAAACGCTGGTCAAAGCCACAGGGAGTCCTTGCAAGGCCAAAGGAGAGAAAGTTGTTCCCTTGGAGAGAGTGGCATTTTGGAAAACTGAAAATCACTTCAGTAATATTGTATGTGAGAATCTTTGTAACCAAAAAGAAATGCAATAAACCTCTCAGTTTGAAGGCTTCTTCAATATTTTACAAATCACACAATCATCTCCAGCTTTTGGCACAAAGAAAAATCCACATGACAAACCTTATGGAACATTAGCAAAATCAAGATAAGCTACATCTGCGGAATACCGATGAAATTATCCCTACCTGCTGCTGGTGTTTTTGAAATGTGAGGCGGAGGGTTCATTTTTTTCCCTGTTAAAAATTGAAATCGGCGTTTGAGTATTCCATGAAGTTCTTCAGGTTCATTAACAAGGTCAAAATCAATGTTATTTTACTGTTTGGAATCATTTTTGGCGGAACAATGAAAAGAAACCATAGTAGAAGTAGTCTTAATATAATCATTTTCTTTTCATTGTTCTTTATGGGAAAATAATTTGGCCCGAAATTTAGTGGTCCCATCAGGGAGGTGATATCTTTAAAAAGGTGGTCTGAAGGACAGGTTTTACTGTACTTTAATAGGCTTATAGATTAATATAAATCTTAATATTCATAATCTTTACCATTTCTTTTCTCAATATCTGCTCCATCTATACATCTATTTATAATGTATGTTTCAAACACAAGATATACTTGATTTTTATTAAATATACTGATGGTGCTACAGGGACAGCCACTTGACCTAGTTAAAAAAAAGAAAAGAGCCAGGGGGTCAAATTTATGAATAGTCTGCTGCTGAAAACAGACTTTTGCAGATACTGCTATGGCCTGAGAGCAGGGCTGCCTTTGTGGTTTTGCCAAGTGCTGTCATTTGGGTCTGGCCAGGTCAGTGAAATAAATGTGCACATCCCAGTGCCCTGCGTGAGCTGTAGATGAGCTGATGACATGCGGATTTCTCCCCTGACAGCTGGATTTTTCTAATCAAAACCTAGAATGTTTTCAATCTGCATATGTTCACCAAAAAAAAAAAAAAAAACAAAGAAACCCCCAAAAAACCCACAATGATCACTAAATATGAAATTTACTTACTGGGTAGAGAAGAAGATATGTAGAAATGTGATGCTTGCAAGAAGAAAGAAATATATGCTAATTTATTTTTATGCGGTTATTCAAGGGAAACATTAAGTTATTTTGGTTTTATTTTGACTCTGAGATTCCTGGTTTGCCAGTTGGCTTATGATGTTATAAACATCGAAGAAATGAATATTTGGGTATGTGTGTACAAAATTGATAAAGTAGGTAAAAATATGCATATATGTATATACATCTTTTTTACTGGTTATAAAAGTAATATATCCTCATCATAGAATACTTATAAAATATGGAAAAAACCAATATGCCCACCACCCAGAAAAATCACGTAAACACTTTCTCTCTGTGTGTTACACACATTATGTGGTTCTCAGAAATGGTGTTTCATATTTTAAATATTGATCTTAATTGAAAAAAAGAGAGAACTTGAATAATTGTCTAAGCATTTTCTTTACCTTTATATACCTTTTTGGCAATGAGAAAAAACTTTGGAATTTATTACTAGAAAGATGGGACTATAAAAGTATTTATACCCTTTTTGCCCACTCCACTCCCAGCTTTACTGGCTTTAAATATTTTGTCCACAGTGCTGTGTGCACGATGCCGTCTATTCCTGCCCCTTCTGTTGACAAGGATGTGGCTTCGTGACGGCTGATGCCTGTGTGCAGAGGCTGGGCTCTCTCTGAAAGCAGAGGACAGTCGCTGCCTTTGTGATACCTGCATACTACACACCCTGGGTGGCAACATCAGTTGTCAGATGGCAATGTGTTTGCTGTGCTTGAAACTGTTTAAATCCATAGTAGTTATTTAAACACCGTCAGTTACTCCCAAACTCAACAGTATGGTTATGCATGCTCTGGGCAAGAATGAGTAACAGTGGGAAGTCATGTAAAGGAAGGAAAGCAAGAAGGCAGAGAAAACAGGCAGCCCCCTTCACATTTAAAGGCAAAGCCAGGGATTGTGGGCTGTTTGCTGACAAATCTTCTGGTTTTTGCTAGTGTGTGACTTTAACAGTTCTAAGTGGGTCTCTTTTGCTTTCTGGCTTTCTAATTGGCAAGTCAATCCTATTTCTGAGAAGCAAAAATAGATGTTGTGGACAGGTATCTTTCTTTGGGTTGTCTTTGTCAGCTTTAGATTGCCTTTTCATAAGAGGGAGGACAGAATGAATGTTCTTATGCTGAAATGGAGCTGCCTTTGTAGAACTTGGCCCAGCATTGACCATGACTGCTAATGGCCAGAGCTGGCTGCTTTTCCCTAGGGGAAGCTCTACCAAAAGCCTGAGGCCTCAGAACTGGGGAGAAGCTGGAAGGGAACCATCTAGCCCTCAGCCAGGCCTGCTTTTGTCCAGAGACTGACTATATAGTTTATTAGTAACCTTATTTTATTTGAAATACCTCCTCTCACTGTATTTCAAAGTGGTTTAAACTCTGTAAAAAATATAACATCTTTACTATGGAATGGTGGAATATAAACAGTTGAAACACAAAGACAAAATCTACCTTCACCATGCATGCCTTACAAAAGAAATCTGCTACGTTTTGTTATATATAAAAATATATTTAGCTACCCACTTTACTGTCACTGTGGAAAATTGCACAAACCAATATATGTAAGTGAATAATTTTACATATAGTTAGTGTCTTTTTTGATTAAGAAAGTCTTTTAAAGAACATATTAATTATGCATCTTATGTACCCTATGTGGGCTAAAACAGCTCTGTGAATAGAGACCTGCCAGTTGTTTAGTTAAAATAACAGAATGCAGCTGTGATTAAAAATAAAAATGGATACAGCGTATCTGGAAGAGCTATTTTTATTTTTAAAGGGAAAGGGGGATCTGAGTTAATGTTTTATTTTGGCCGTATGAGAGTTTAGGGGAAGAGCAACAGTCCAGGCTCATGTTTCCCAACTAGGACTTGCCAAGTTAATGGCAGATATGTGTGGGAAAGTCGGCCTTGAAATGAGACACAGGGCGGTGCACACCACCAGGCAATTTTTTCTTTTCTTGCATTATTGCATTGTGGTTTTAAGGGGAACAATCACCATTTCTGAATGTAAACTTCTTAGGTTTGTAAATTCCCAAGCAACACACATCCCTCAAAAGATAAAAATATACATTTGAAGGAACTAGAGAGTGTCTTTGCTTCCAAGAAACAAAATGGAACGTTGTCTGTCCAAGAAGATGCTCCTCAGAAGTATTTTCCTGAAGCGTGCTGACTTTCCAGTGTGTTTCTGGGCAAGTCCCAGCTGGGTTCACAGGCGCCGGTGGTGGCTTTCAATGGGGCAGCTTCACAAAATCTGCATGAAAATTGGGAATTGTCAAAGTAATTTGCCACTTACTGACTCACTCTCTATGCCTTTTGTGTTTGGATCAATAAAAACTTAAATCCTTTACCCAGTTTAGTAACAACCTATTCTAAAGCATTATATTCCCCCTAATCTTTTCGAGTTCTGCTTGTACAGTTATCTATTTTCGATGATATTCATTTTAAAAGGTTAACAAACGAGAAGCTAAACCAACCATACAAATAACAGCCCAAAGAACACTTTCCAAAATGTGTTGCTGTGGAGCCATTTCAAATTTAATATTCATGCGGAGGAAAGCTAAAGGCCACCAAACCAGGTGGATAAAATAGTTCTGCATTTTATGACTCATTCTTAAATGAAATCTCTTAAATATTGCTAATGAAGCCAGCTCCCCTGCCCACAGCCTGGCGGGCGCCCTTTCGAGCTGCTTCAGTTCCATTTCCCTGTCTAGCAATTTGCCCCAGGCCCCTATTAAATGAATTATCACGGCCCCTAAATCATCTCTGCGGGGGTTTCCTCTAATCCCATCAAGACACTTACACTCCCCTTCTTCTCTCCTGGTGACACAATGAATTATTATTTCACGGGGAGCACTTAAAGAGGCCCCTATGGAAGAGGAATGTGCCCGGGCCCCGCGCCGCCTCGGGCTGCCGTCCCGCGGCCTGGCGGGGACAAAGAGGCCACCCGGCCACCAATTACCCTCCAGGCCGCCGGAGGTGGGGTCTCGGCCACCCTGCGAGGCCTCCCTCTGCGCCCAGCCCCGGGTAGCTGCTCCGGGAGCCCAGGAACGCAGGGCAAAGAGAGAGAATATAAATGTTTTCCTTAACCAGAGGAAACACGGCCCTCACAAACCACTTGCGGAATAGATTAAGCTAATTTATTAAACACTATTTGCCTGGTGACTGAGCTGGGCCCAGTAATGATTTACAATTTTAAAAAATGTTATAAGAGAAAGTCAGGGGCCACGGTGGCCCTAACCGTCGGCCATGGTGGCCAGAGTGGGCTGGGGAGGGCTCCCGGGGCTGCGTTTGGGACCAAGGGCTGCTGTGACCACAGCCCCGGCCTGCTCCTAGGAGGAGGTGACATCAACGTCAACGGGAAGACAGAGCCCTGGGTGGGGAGCCGCCTCCCGTGATCAGATGCATAACCCTTTTCCCCCAATGGAGGAAGTGTTGTTCTTCTTTCTTTTTTTTTTTAACACATGGCTTGTGAGGTGCTCAGACCCCCTCCACTACCAGTGCCGCACCTCCTTTTGAGAGCGCAGTACCGTCAACTAGTAATTCCCAGGAGATTCTGCAAACTTTAAACTGGAGTGTGCACCTGTCTCCAGCAGGGATTCCCAGCAGCGTTCAGGGCCAGCAACTCTCTTTTCAGAATAGTTTGTAATACCGCTTTTCTGATTATGGCCGGCTAGCACAGGCTCATGTACTTTTATAATTCTCAATGGAAGTCTTGCATAATAGATCCGACCCAAACATATAATTTAAAAAAAATGAAAGAAAAAGAAAAGATGGACAGAAGAAGGAAAGAAAAAGAAAGGAAGAATGACAAAGAAAGGCAAAACATTATGATCTAATTGTAAAGGGGGAGGAGGGGAATGTACCATAAAATCTGTATTTCAAAGGGTACATTCTCCATCGTGGCAACTAAAGACTAAAGCAATCCAGTGTTTGTACTACTTTGTAACAAATCAATTTTGATTTAAAAGAAACTAAATTGGGCAGCACCTGTGGCTCAAAGTGTAGGGCGCCAGCCCCATATACCGAGGGTGGTGTGTTCAAACCTGGCCCTGGCGAAACTGTAATGAAAGAAAAAATAGCCAGGTGTTGTGCTGGGCATCTGTAGTCCCAGCTACTTGGGAGGCTGAGGCAGGAGAATCACCGAAGCCCAGGAGTTGGAGGTTGCTGTGAGCTGTGACGCTACGGCACTCTACTGAAGGCGATAAAGTGAGACTCTGTCTCTACAAAAAAAAAAAAAAAGAAAACTAAATTGATTATTGTTGACTCTTTTTCTTTATAATTGTAGTTTTGAAGTAGGAGCTGAATAAGTACATTTACTCCTATATGTAGTAATGCAAAGGTGACACTCCGCCTTCAGACTGTCAGAGAGAACAGTCTGAAGAGTTGGGAGAACTCATAATCCAGGCACTGCCCTGCTGTCAATAACATGACTTCCCTAGATGGAAGCGGTGCACATACTGGTGGTAATCCTGGAAAAGTCAATGTGCATTAAAACTATGTAAATTTACTTTTGTGCATGTGAAAAATAAAGCTAATTACCAAGGGCTCTTTTACCTCCATGAATATCTGATGGAACGTTTGGAAGTGTTCTGAGGGACCGGCCACAACTCTTTGGCACCATTGTACTGCCTTCCTGGAGTTGGCACTGCTGCCTTGGAAACTTACTTGTCTAGAGCTTCTTAAATGCCTTGAATTATTATTTCATGGGGAGCAGAACATTTTACATATGAGGGTTTGCAGTTCTCTTAGAACCCATTTACAAACCTGTATCAAATCTTTGTCTTCCGGGTTATGAACCCTTAGACTAAAGCTAGAATTGAGAGGTTAGAATTATAGAACTGGAGCTCGGCACCTGTGGCTCAACGGGTTAAGGTGCCAACCACGTACACCTGAGCTGGCGGGTTCGAATCCTGCCCGGACCCGCCAAACAACAATGACGGCTGCAACCAAAAAATGGCCAGGCTTGTGGCGGGCGCCTGTAGTCCCAGCTACTTGGGAGGCAGAGGCAGGAGACTCACTTGAGCCCAGGAATTGGAGGTTGCTGTAAGCTGTGATGCCACATCACTCTATCCAGGGTGACAGCTTGAGGCTCTGTCTCAAAAAAAAAAAAAAAAAGAATTACAGAATTGGAAAGAACTTTTCCTAGACATTCTGAGGGAGTTTTTGATCTGCAACTCCTCAAAGTTCTGAATACAATATTCAGGTTTGGGGTTTGTTTGGGTACTGCCAAGGATTCCAGAACCTTCCTGGTTCTGGAAGCAGAACCTAAAATTACTTTAGCTTTTAAGGCAGCTCTAACACTGTTTCTTCTGCTCACCTTGTGGTCATTAAAAAACCCTAAATCTATCCCTCTTGTTCTTGTTATGATGTTTGACCTCTGTACTTAGTATTTTTTTTTTGGCTGGGGCTGGGTTTGAACCCGCCACCTCCGGCATATGGGGTCGGTGCCCTATTCCTTTGAGCCACAGGTGCCTCCCTGACCTCTGTACTTAGGCAATTATTTTTTTTGTATCTAAATGTAGGGCTTTATCTGAAGACCCGTTAAATGTCTTCTTGTCAAAGTTGACACTTTAATCCAGCCTTATCTAGGTGTTTTTGTGTACCAATTTTCTCTTTGAATTCATAAGCTTTGCCCGCTAGTTCTGTGTTATCTACCTGTCAAAATATTAGAATTAATTATTATGAGAAGGAAAAACTGTGAGGCCTCTCTTTTTTTTTTTTCCTGAGACAGAGTCTCACTTTCACTCTCGGTAGAGTGCTGTGGCGTCACAGCTCACAGCACCTTCAAACTCTTGGGTTCAAGTGATCCTCTTGCCTTAGCCTCCCAAGTAGCTGGGACTACAGGCACCTGCCACAATGCCCAGATTTTTTTTTTTTGAGAGACAGGGGTCTCCCTCTTGATCAGACTGGTTTCGAATGTGTGAGCTCAGGCAATCAACCCACCTTGGCCTCCCCCAACTATGAGGCCTCTTTTGCCACTGCATCATCAGCAATACACCAGCTTTTCCCAGGTGTGCGCATGAACAGCCCTGTTATTGAAATGTGTGTAGTAGGATGTATTTAGAGCCGAGGAATCCAATAGTGGACCTTAAAATACTATGTGTCTTCACTTGTTTTCGTTTGGTGGTGTTGTTAGAAAAGTTTGATTTTTATTTTAAAAGTCTTTTAGGAGATCTGTGTTCCCCATTCAACTTCATGCTGAGATTTTGTTCTAAAAATCTTATTGATCAAAATAGAATAATTGAAAAAAAAACAAAAACAGATGCTTCCCACAACCTTATCATTCTAACAAAACTGCTTTCATTTTTCCACGTCCCCTTTCGCGGCTTCCAGTTTTCGTCCAGATTTTTACATGTTGCAGGCCCCATTTTCCTTTTAGCTCCCTGTTAGAAATGGGAGTTAGCCTGGATTTTCTCTTAGACAAACAACATTGAACTAAAACAGGTAATGAAGTTTCCTTGACACAGTTTTGCTTAAGAGGGCTGACAAGCTAGAAATTTTTGTAGGCCTTTAAAACAATTATCACTATGAGAGTGAAGTGAATTTTCATATTAATTTGGCAGCTCGCTTTTTAATAATTGTCGTACATTTATATAAGTCGGAAGTGTAAGGGGCAACAGGTTCGTGAGCTGCTGATTTAGTAAGTCCTTAAGTTGTGCTTTGAAACACTTGGGTTTGCGGGCCCCAGTTTGAAGCCTGTGGCTTCAGTTCTGCTTGAGGGTAGGGTAAGGGGGGTAGGAGAAGGTGGTTGAGAGGGCACCTTCATTCATCTTTGGGTTTGGAGGGTACTGGGATAGTTGGGAAAATCATCTCCTCATGTGAAGCTTTTTTTTTTTTTTTTTTTTTTGAGACAGAGTCTAACTATGTTGCTCTCGGTAGAGTGCCGTGGCGTCACAGCTCCAGCAACCTCAAACTCTTTGGCTCAAGTGATTCTCTTGCCTCAGCCTCCCAAGTAGCTGGGACTATGGGCACCTGCCACAATGCCCAGCTATTTTTTGGTTGCAGTTGTCACTAGTGTTTAGCAGGCCCGGGACAGGCTCAAACCTGCTAAACCTGGTATATGTGGCTGGCCCTACTCACTGAGCTATGGGCACCGAGCCACTCATGTGAAGTTTTTCACACCTGTTTTTCTGCAGGTGTAGTGGGCTACAAACTGGAAATGCTTGTCCACAGACTGAGCAAGTCTAAACTGAAGTTCAGTTTACAAATGACAGCTGCTTTTTATCCTCTCATGCTGAGTATTGTATAGAACATCTTCACCGCAAATAATTCCTGTCATTTAGAAAATTGATAATAATCATAGCTATCATTTATTGGGCATCACATACATGTATACCAGGCAGAATATACTTACATTATTCTGCTTTACAATGAGATAGGAATCATTACATCATTTTTACAGTTCAAGGTCATTTGGACTACATAACATTCTGTGCCTGTTTAAGAATGAATAAGTTTGAGTAATACAATATGACATCACAGATCCTATACCTTGTTTTTTGAGACAGAGCCTCAAGCTGTCACCCTGGAGAGAGTGCTGTGGCATCCACAGCTCACAGCAACCTCCAATTCC